>JBCIKM010322550.1:0-11438 GCA_039654465.1 Melibe viridis | reverse complement strand
TGAAGGGGAAACCCGAAACGTCCAGTTTTATTGCGTTTTTTAGTTCTTACGGAAGTTCACATACTCCTACCACGGTACTGAAAACAATAATCATTTGACTCGCAACAAACTGGATAAATTTGAAAGTTTCTTAGGGTATTATGTAATACCCTTTCCAAAAGAAATCTGATTTAAACCCAAATCCAAAAGATAACTGAATGAAAAATTTCTTTCAAATATATCTAAAAAAAAAAAAATTATTCCTCCTGAACCCATTAAGAATTTTTTAACTTTTAAACTTAGATTACTGCTAAAAATTGGAGGTGAAAATTTTCAGATTTATATGTAAATTAATGTTGAAAATCAGAAAGTTTTACTATGAACACATAAGATTGTAACTCATAAGGTGTCCGTACCAAAGTTCTAGGCTGCTTCAGATGGCAAGAAAGGATAGTGATCTAAAATCAGAAAAAATCTTTGGTAGAGTTGATTTTTTTTTAAAAAGAATAAACAAATACTGCACATATTGCAATGATATCAATAATTTTTTTTTTTGTAATTAAGCTTATTGAAGACATTATGTTTTAATTCAAAGTTTTGAGGGGTTTTTTTGGTTACCATATTGAAAGCTCTGATCCAAGATCTAACTCAATTTCTAAAGAGAAAATATTTCAAACCCTTACCAAGAAGGACAAAAAAAGATCTTTTATGGCTACCATCAATATAATCATCACCTTTATAGCTGGGAAGGAGATGATAACCCAGCCCCTAACGTTGTAAGCGTAGAAGCATGCTGCTTTCAGAAATATAACGCAAAGTGCCGTTTTTAGGGAATAAATCTTTAAATATCGATTTTCACATTCTGGCAACATATCTCTCTCTCTATCATACTTTATGTCTCACTCTATATATATTTTTCTCCATGACCTCCTCTCCGTATAATTAGGTCAATGATAAAAATCCTGCATTTCAACAAATGATACTCAGGGATAAGCACAGCCTTCAGAAAATGTTTTAACTTATCAAATCACAAAACACACAAATAGCAACTAAAAAGAAAAGGCCCCCTTGGTCATGATGTAGAAAAAAATTAAAAGGCTAAGGGTTTAATCAAAATGTTTCGGTACCAAATGGAAAATATTCATTTCCTGTAAAACCAACCACTAGACTTCTATTTCCAGGGAACTACAATTAGTTTACACAAAAGTCTGACTAAAGAAATCTATATTCTAAAAGAGAAAAAAAATTGAAATTTAGAATACAAAAAAAAAAAAAATTAATTATGCTCTATCATTCTATAAATATTGCCCTGAGTAGATCATAAGGTAAGTAATTATCCGCACCAAAACTTGAATAAACAAAAACATAAGTTTCATTCAGCACTTTTAGCTGTTTCAATATTTCAAACAAATTTTACTGAATCTACTTGTAGCTGCCAACAATTCTGGACTGGAAGTCGACGGTGAAGTGGACATTGTCCAGGCCCCGCATGGTGCGCAGGTAGTCAAAGCTGCTCTTGATGGCCTCGTTGTCGATATTGAGGCGCTGGTACAGGGACTTGAGCCCTTCGCTGCGGGCCTTCTCCACCGTGACAGTGTAGTTTGCCTTGGATACCATCTCAATCTGCTGGGCTTTTGCGTGGGCCGTCTCCCGCACTTCTTTGGCACGGTTACGAATGGCTTGAACCTAAAAGGACCAACAAATGTCATTCAATTCAATTGAATATATCTTTATTTGCCCCAGAAAGACCAATAACAAATTTGGTCTATGCTTAAAATTAGTAATAAATGGTTAATTATAATGTTATATATTAAATTGCTACAATAAAGACCACCATAACATGTGATAAATTGACCATAATTGTAAAATCAGATAGAAAATATTAGTATAGCATAGAAAGAATACTAATCTAAACACTCGTGATCACTTGTCACAAAGTAACTTCATGTGAAGAGATTTGACTTTTGTTAACCCTTTCCAGTTTAATCAATAATGTTATCCATGCCTCATGAGCCTAATAAGCTATGGCCATCACATAAAAGCATTATGGTCCATAAAGACCCAAGATCTTTAAACCCCCTTTGTGTACAAAAGTACTCAGTACGTTTAACTTGTGACCCTGCAGTCATGTACCAAAATGCATGAAATAAGGGATGACCATTGAGTTGCAAACAAGACAACAAAAACAGGAACTCCCACCAAACATCCACTATTCTCACTTGTATTTTCCCTTAAAACACTTAAATATTCATAGCTTTTCAAATTTTTTTTTATCATAAAGTTGTAAACTATCTGACAGACAAATTTGTCTAACACCGAAAAAGGGTGTTGTGAAAAATGACAGCCCTATCATTTACCTTTGACCAGACTACATGCTCAATGCTAGCTTAATTCCTAAGACCAGGGAATGGCTTGTGACAAAAAAAACAACAAAAACCAGCGCACATTGTCATGAGACTTCAAGTCGAGATGCCAGCGAGCCCTTTCCTCCCTATTCCTGAGTCCCTGAGGAGCAAACGACACCATCCCTGAGGAGCAAACGACACCATAAAAGTTGACAGTCCACATCTCCACCAATTACCCTTAGCTCTATCAAATCCGTAGAAAATCAACAAGAAACCTTCAAGGTAAACGATGTTTACAATAATATATCTGGTTAGAAAAAGTTCAAGCAGCTTTCCATAATGTCCCATCACTCCTTAAAACCAAAATGAAACAAAAAGCTAGCACCTTTAATAAAATTAAACGAATAGGGGATGCACATATTAAAATACTGTTGAAATGTATGACTACTGTAACATAAAAAGGAAGCAAATCCTAGGATCAGGATTAAAATTTAATGAGTAGTTGATGCACTCTTCAACGTAAGTCAGATCTCAAAGACAACAACAAAACTTTCCTTAACAAGAGACTCATGAATCTAATATAAAAATCACAAAACCAAAGCAACAAAAGCTACACAGACACACATAAATATAGAAGCAAGACCAGCGGAAACGGCACAGTCACAGTTCTTGTATGGCGGCACTTGAAGACCACAAATGATGATATCAGCAGCACAGGAAACCTTGTAAACTCAACACTGCACTGCACAACTTGGAGACAGAAGAAGTTCTCATGACTTTTTACCGGGATCTTCTTTCAACGTGACAGTCCTGTTGAAGACCAGCTGAAAGAGAAAAAAAACATACAATCAAATCATTCCTTTCTTTGACAAATTTTGAGTCATAAGCCACATTTATGCCACCATCTACATATCTTGTGAATGCATGTTCATTAAAATTTGCTATTGCCCTGCTTCTCAAGACACATTTTGGAGTAAGAGTTAAATCTGTCATCCTCAAAGAGAATTTCACAGGACCAAAGACAGTGTGATTAGTAAAATGGGTGTGGTAATCCAATCAAGAACGTCCTTTTCTGGGTCACACGAGATGTACTGGACCGCTTTAGACCGCCTTTTTATTTAGACTATTTACTGGCAAAACAGATTCTTTTTTCTCTTCTTTCAATATTTCAAATTTTCTTCTTTTAAATGGGAATCAGTTTATAGAACACAGTACAGTTGGCAGAGCACAAACAAATTCAAGGCATAAGTGGATCAACAGGCTACCAGTCACTCCATGATCTGAGGTTTTAGAAAAAAAAATCTTTTCATAAATAAATAAATTCAGAATGTTCCTTCTCCTTATTCATTTCTTGTCTTATTAATTGGTGGTTTTACAGTTCCACAACACACAAGAGCTCAGGGAACATCAAACCACAAACAGCAGAGTGATGATATAAAACAAAAATAAATATCATCTCTCAAAACACACATAAACACAACAGAAAGATGATGAGAGGAAAACGAACATACTAATGAAAATCATGATATTTACCAATACTGGTTTCATATAGCTCATCCATTGTGGAGTAAAATTTTGGCAGAGAAGTGGGCCGCAATGAAAGCGGAGATAAAAAGAAAAGGGGAGGCAATTATATACAATTTTACCAGACAAGTTATCCCGATAACCTTTTCCTTGTGGAGTCAGAATCAACAGAAAAGTACCAATGATTGACAAGGGAGATAAAATTTAAAAAAGAGAAGCAATTATTTAATTAATTCAATTTGGATTCAAAGTTGACAGTGGACAACAAAGAAGCCAATGATATGAAGGGAGATAATAAAGAAAAAAGAAAGATAAGGCAATGACAGTACCAAAAAACCAAGTTGTCCCCCTTACCTTATCGGTTGTGGAGTCAGAGTCAACAGAGAAGTAGCCCTGGCGCTCAAACTGGAACCGTTCATAGACGCTGGCACCTTTCACACTCTTGTCTACCAAGGCTTTAGGAGTCACTTGCAGTGAGTTCTGGTGGGTAGACGATGATGATAATGATGATGGTGGTGGTGGATATAAGGATAGTGACGATGATAACTATGATGGTGGTGGTGGTGGTGATGATGGTGATGGTCACGATGAAAGGAGAAGTAAGAACAGGAAAAGTGTTTAAAGACAATGAGTTGTGGTAAAAAGATGAAAACAAAGAAGAAAGAAAAAGTCCAAAAAGTAGGGTTGCTGTCTGAAAAAAAAACACCACAAATGATCAACATATCTTTGGGATTTCAGAAGAAGATAAGAGAGGAAAGGAAGAGAAGGAAGAATAAAGGAGAACCGAGAATTATAAATGGTTGGTGAGAAGATGATGAAAAAAAAAGAAACCTAGAGAGAACGGGACCTCCTTACAGGGTTGATGTCAGATAGGAAACCACCGGGTACAACAGATGGGTCCTCTGGGCTCTTGTGTAGGAACCTGAGAAAACAGACAGGATGCAATCTGTTTCACTGCACAACAGCAAAAGATTCAATCAATGGATACTAAATTTCTGCACATATTATCAAAGGAAGGGGACTCTTTAATTAAAGACGTGTGTTTCACCTTTTCAGCGCATCAGTGAAAATGAAACAAATAACAATAAAATAATAATAATAAAACTCTTCCATGACAACCAATTAACACTCACTCTACTAGAACTCAAAAACAAACATTAAGTCCAAATGGATTGGTCTCCAAATGCCTGCTGCATTTTCTTTGCTCCATGACCAAGTGGCTCTGTGTTGTGTTCCTCCCTTGGTGAGGCGGTTAACTCCATACGCTCAAGGACAAGGGTTTGAACCCTGGCTGTGGCAATTGTGGTTTGAACCTCATGGGTTATTTCTGTTGGCATCGGGAATAAGCTCAATGAGTAATCTATACGCTTCTTTCATGCACTTACTGGAGATGGGAAGCCAGTTTTTTACAAAATTTTTTCTCATAATGTTATTAAATCATGTTAAAAGTACTACTCTAGGATGCTTACAGTCGGTCGTAGATGCGCACTTCACACTCGAGGGCAGAGGGCGTCACCCAGTGGATGAAGGCTTTGGGCTTGTTGTCCGCTGAAACTTGCTCACAAGACACCACGAGTTCACATGGGCAGCCAAATGCATCCTGGTATACAGCATGAAACAGACAACAAAGTCAGACCATACATATACCATGATTTACAACTAACTGAATCTTCTTACAGAAGAAGACTGAGGAGAAGGAGGAGGAGGAAGAGGTAAAGTATGAAGAGGAGGAGGAATATCAAGAAAGGGGAGGATGAGGATGAGGATGAGGAGGAGGAGCGTCATAAGGAGGATTGGGAGGATGAGGAGGAGGAAGAGAAGGAGGAGCAGGAGAAGGAGGAGGAGGAACAGCGGCAGCAGCAGGAGCAGGAAAAAGAGCTAAAGTATGAAGAGGAGGAGAAGAAGGAGGAGGAGGAAGCGGAGGAGGAGGAGGAGGAGCAGCAGCAGCAGCAGCAGCAGGAGGAGGAGGAGGAGCAGCAGCAGCAGGAGGAGAAAGAGCTAAAGTAAGAAGAGGAGATGGAGCATCAAGAGGATGAGGAAAAGGAGAAGGGGAGGAAGAGGTGTATCAAGGAGAAGGCTCAAGTAGGGGAGTAGTATGAAGGAGGAAAAGGAAGAGCAGGACGAGGAGAATGAGGACGAGAATAAGGATAAGGAGGAAGGGACAGATAAAGAGGAGGAGGAGGAGGCTGGAGGATAAGGATCAGGAAGAGGAGGAGGAGGAGGAGAGGATGTGTCAAGGAGGATGAGGAGTAAAAGAAAGAGGAAGAAGAGAAGGAAAGAGAAGTGGAAGATATTTTCTCATCAGTTGTCTACTCCGCATCCTCAACAAAATTACAAATTGTGGCATACACACAATGGAGTACAGATGATGTGTTATTATGTACACGCCCCTACCTTGATGACCTTGTCCACTCGTATGACCAGCCCTGCGTATCGCAGACCCACCGGCTGTTCTTTGGTCAGGCGGAAGAAGTTCTTGTCAGAGGACTGAGGAGAAAGGAGAAGAGGAGGGGCAGGCGGGAGGAAGCAGAGGGTGGAGGAGCAGAAGGGCAGGGGGGGGGGGGAGGGGAAGGGGAAGAGGATAAATTTTTGGGTTTTGTTTTGTTTTTAATAAAGAAAGGGAGGAATAAGGTAGGAGGTGAAAGGCGGAGGACAATTTCTTTTTTTTTTAATAACTTCATTAGGAAAACAATAGAACTTGATGAGGCAAACATTCTTACAATTGTTGTCGGAGAAAGAAAATACTAATTTTCTCAATAAGTCGGATGAAAAGATTCTCATGAACAAGAACTGTTGTTATCATGCAAATTTCTGGTTTGATCCATAAAAAATGTTACTCCACTGCTTGATGATGCATGGGTTGTCCCAGTCTTCTCTTGGGACAAACCAAAGAGATAAAGTTTTCCCCATGGAACTAACTGAAGAAAAATGTTGTCTTATTTCACTATCGACATTCTCCAATTTCTGTCTCGACCCGCCCACCAACCTCTTTGAAGTCATCTTTCTCGATGAAGATGGTGCTGCTCACGTCGATGTCGTGCATCCCTTTGGCTTCGTTGCCAGGGAAGTACGGGACAGCGATGGACGAGGGCTGGTCAGCGGGGAGGTTGGAGATGGTCACTTTGAGAGGGGAGAGCACTGCCATCACTCTGCAACAATCCATGAATAACAGATAATTAAAGTGGTGAGAGTACAGGGCGTGAACACATAATGGACACGACAAAGTGACACAGAAAGGTGATTGAAATGAATATATCTCTGTATGAAAACACGCCTGTGGTAAATTGACTCATTGGTCTTTCTCAATGAGCAGATCCCACCAAGGCAACAGCAACTATTGTTTGGCTTAAGATTGAGTAATACCCCGTCTTTCTCATTATGCCAAGCAAGATCAGGCACAGTGGACCGATCCTCTGCCTGTCTTCATTTCTTGTGATCCTGTTGTTTTTCCCTGCTCCTTGACCTGACACTGCCTAGGCGGTAAGAAGGGATAAAGATAATAAAACAAAACATCCTGGATGAAAACAGAGGCAAAAAATAGACAAGAAAAAGACACACAATTCTCTCACAAAATCTGTCAACATAAACAAGACTCAAGCCGTGGATCACTGGGTGCCAATCTAGTATGCTAAACATTGCACTACCAAGGTTATAGAGACCTTTTTTTTATTTTACTTCAAGTGGTCAGTGCCCACACAATCACCAGCTGACCCTGAAGAAAAGTTTAAACACAGGATTGTTGAACAGTACTAAATGTCTGAGTAAGAAGACTCAAATTTGCAAACATTTAAACTATTTAATTCAGGCTTGACAATATAACACAAGACAACATCAGATAACATGAGATGAGACAAAGACAACACATTATGGGATAAGACAATATGAGATCAGTTAAGACCAAATGAGACATGAGATGAGATAGGAGTACACAAGACAAGAGATGATTAGATAGATGAAATGAGATAAAATAAAATGAGATGGAATGAACCAACTGAAGATGAAACAAAATAAGCAGGATGAGATGAAACAAAATGAACCAACATGAGATCAGATGAGACAAGAAAATCCAACATGAGATGAGGTGAGGCAAGATAATCCAACATGAGATGAGACAAGACACTCCAACATGAGATGAGATGAGATAAAATGAAGCAAGACAATCCAACATGAGATGAGATGAGACAAGACAATCCACCATGAGATGAGATGATATGAGACAAGACAAGACAAGACAATCCAAGATGAGATGAGATGAGATGGAAAAGATGAACTTATAGATGAACAAAGATCGTTCCATCTCAGCAACCCTCACCTCCTGGCTGTTGTGTTGAGCACTTCCCTGACACAGGCCTCCAACATGACGGGGTCTATGACAGTCTGGGCCATCGTCACGCCCACCTGGAGGGGGAGATGGTAGTCATAATAACATTTATGTGTAGTGACAACAACAACAAAAATAATACTAAGTATAAGAATCTATTTTCATGATCCTATCATCTTATGACCACACACACATCCCCTCTTCCCCTGATTTACTAAGACGCCAAAGGAATAAAAAAGAATATGAATAATGTTTTTTAAATCCCAATAACCAACACTGGGGATATGACTTTGTTAAGAAACTTAAGAACAGCAGCAGCAGGTTAGATAAGTGTGCCTAAAGCTTAAAATGGCAGTTTAATATTATGCTTTGTTATCCATATCCCTTCATACGGCCTTAGCAGTGTTGGGACCCAGCTCCGAGGAGCTAGGAAAAACTTTGGATCACGAGAAATGAAGACAGGCAGAGGATCACTCCACCGTGCCTAATCTTGCTCACTTGGACAAAACATGGGTGATTCCTATTGCCATTGAGGCAAACACTCCCTTTTCTGCGTGTAGAAAAAACAATTACTTTCCTTTTTTTTTTTTAAATTATTTTCATACACTCTTTTTCTTTTTCTTCTTTTCTTTTTCTAACTCCACGAGATCGTTTCCTGACCTTGGCACAGAAGTAGTTGATGGCCTCTGGCGGGAAACCCCTCCTCCTCAAGGCCGTCAGGGTGAACAGTCGAGGGTCATCCCAGTCCCTGCAACACATCACATAATACGTATTTTAGAGAAAAATTACCTCTCACTGTGACCTCTTTATTCAGACCTGTAAATGCCCAATCACAAAATTGTCTGAAATTTTTTTCGCGCGTGGGTGTGGCGTGGGGTGTGTGTGAAGAGACATTAACATTATCTGCTGCCTTCATTTGAGCTGGAAGGGTTTGGTTGCTTCTAATGAGGTTCCTTTTCTTAATGTGACCAGCACACAGCTCAGGAAGCATGTCTTGTGATAAAACACTTTCCTTTTGTGGCAAAAACCAGCCCCTGGCAAAAGCAGACGCTAGGTTCAGGAATTTTTCTCGCAGAATCCAACTGAAAATCGCCGTTGTGATCCTTAGTTTCCAGCCATTGCCACTTAAATTATACTCTTTACAGAACTTTCAATCGGTTTTAAGTCTACACTTCGATCCACAAAAGTTTCCTGCATTTTGAAGGAAATTGATAATTTCGCCAATGAAAAAGAAATTAAAATCACTCTCTTTTGATGAGAGCAAGAAATATTTAACAATCGCAAGTCCAAAACACAGAGGTTCATTGTTTGAGGTTTGAAACAAATGCCAAATGAGATCGAATCAACACCGTTTTCTTTCACACGAGAAAAATTAACTCAGAAGTCTGAGTTCTCGTTTCGTCACTTCATAGTTTCTTATGTTCAAATTCTTGCATTTTACGACAATGTCTGAGAAATCGCCGACAATGATCTAGAAATAGAAACACGTCCGACGTCGGAAATCACTGATAGGTGGAAGCATTAGAAAGAGCTAAAAATAGCTTATGATGTACTCAGGTAACGTTTGGGCCTCCGGACAGCCACGCCGAGCTGAACTGGACATGTATCCACGGCTTGCTATGCGCACGGCCACCGGCGAGACAAAAGCACACAAAAAGTTGTTTTGCAGTTGGTTTTGTCGGACTTTTTCTGTCCGAGGACGACTTTTTTTTTTTTTTTTTTCCATTTTTTTTTTTAATTGTCGGAAGATTTACAGGGTGGTTTATTGATTATTTTAATATGGAAAGAGAAGTTTATGATGCCTCCTATGCGTTTTGAGAGGTGACCACTTCTAAAGTGCTTTTGAGGTTTTGCAGTTACCAGCTTGCCAACAAATAAAAAGGACAAATAGACAAACCTTACCTGACAATCTCGTTGGTGATGAGCTTGGCAATTTTCCTCTTGGAGACGACAGCGTAGTGCAGGTTGAGTCGTCCGTACTCCCACTGGACGGGGCAGTACATATCTAAGGCATTACACAGCCAGTAGTAAGAGGAGCGTCTGTGTTAGATAGAGTTAGATATAATTAAACATGCATAGCATTTATATACTAGTTATATGGTATATAGCAGTCATACAGAGTTCTCACTAAAGAGGGAAATACAGGTCTGGGGCATTGCACAGCCAGTTGTAAGAGGAACATCTACAGCAGTGAACTATATAATTAACAATATAATAATACATAGCATTTACATGATGGCATTTATAAAGCATGTCTCTAATATTCCAATTGAACTGGCCAACACAAGTATATGTCCAAGGCTCTCTCTCTCTCTCTCTCTCTCTCTCTCTCTCTCTCTCTCTCTCTCTCTCTCTCTCTCTCTCTCTCTAGAGAAAGCATTTACCTACCTGGACTGGAATTCTTTTGTGCAGAGAGAGTGGGTGATGTTCTCTATGGAGTCACACAGACAGTGGGTGAAGTCGTAGGTGGGATAGATACACCTGGAGGGGGGGAGAGATATGAAACAATTTAAGTTAGAAGAAGAGAAGGGAGTAGGAGGAGCAGCACAACCGAGCAGGTTCTTGCACTAACCCAGTCAATCGATAACTCCTTTGATCAAGGAAAGAAAGTCGGAGCAATATTTGTGGACCTGTCGCAAGCCTTCGATACCATCTGGACCGGAGGACTGGAGTTAAAACTAGCTCGGGTGCTGCGCTGCAGAAAAACCCTCAAAGTGATATCGTCACTCCTGCGCCAGGGTCAGTTTCACGTTGAGCTGTCCGGAAGCAAGAGCAGACCACGTAGGTCAACAAACGGTGTCCCGCAGGGATCGGTGTTGTCGCCGACACTTTTCTTGCATCATCTATCAGACTTGCCAAATACTGAATCAGCCATCTACCAATTCGCTGATGATCTAGCGATCACACATGCCGGCTAGAATTGGAACAAAATCGAAGGAACCCTCAGAAGAGACGGGCAAAGACTAAAAGAATACTTCGATTGGTGGCATCTGAAGATGAATCTAGAAAAGACAGTCGCGACAATGTTCAATGTCCATCTACAAAACGCAGCGGCAGAAAGGGAATTGGTGGTCGAAATTGGTGGAAAGATCATCCCACAAGACAGATCTCCTAAGTACTTCGGGGTAATCCTGGATCAAATCCTCACATTTCTGAACCACACGGCGATGCTCGCACAAAAAGTAGCAAAAAGAAACGCACTGCTCCGGAAAGTAGCAGGGACAAATTGGGGAGCAAGCACAGCGGTACTCAGAACCAGCGCTCTAGCA
>JBCIKM010322440.1:0-11439 GCA_039654465.1 Melibe viridis | reverse complement strand
CACACACACACACACACACACACACACACACACACACACACACACACACACACACACACACACACGCACGCACAGACCACCAAAAGGCTCTAATCACATTAAGAATACTATTTTACAATAATATCATTGCACCAGCATATTCAAATTTGGAATTTAGAAAAGAAATAACATAACAGACATTGATATCCACAACTAGTTGCCTAATATTTGCTTCTTCAATATTTTTCAAAGGAGATATTTTTTAAAAAGGAAAGTTTTTAGATTTTTCTTACAAGAATCAATGGTGGGAGATAATTTAACAGCATCTGGGAGAGAATTCCACCTTACAGGACCACATTTACAAAAAGCTGTATCTCAAAATATTTTATATTTTTGGGGGGGTACAAGCAGCCAACATGAGTCGCTAGATCTAAGGGCTTTAATATAATAATACAAATCTTTATTGTCCTTTTCGAGGCAATTCAAAAGAAATTTTACTTTCTGGGATGAAAAGCTCTTGAATGTTACTCGGGTCTGAAAATTCAAAGAATATTTACAGCAAAACAAGGTATTCTTGAACTCAATTCTGGTCTTCCCTGGCAATTAATGTAATGGTCATCATTATGGCAAAAACCACAAATACAAACGGAAAGAATGATAATAAATAAGGACATTTAAACACAAGAGCACTTAGTCACGGTCATCACGCTACTCTAAGCGCTTTACCACTACTGCAACTAGCATTGCTAAACAGTATTTGAACTTCCACTACTACTGATACTATTAATACTACTTCAACTAATAATACTCCTACCACTATGAATACTACTACTTTTTACTACCAATACACCCTATGTTGACCACAATCACAACAAATACAAGGACAACTTACTACTACTACCAACACTAGACAAAACTTGCTCTTGGCGTGTCTAAATTATGCCCCCATCGACAGTAATACTCAGTTCCACTGAGTCAGTCGATATAATTGAAGCAGAAGAAGGACTATTACAGCAACGGCTGACTCCCACTGACCTGCAGTTGGGGCGGCTGTGGCTGCATCTGAGGGCGGCTGTGCTGCATGTGGGGCGGTGGCTGAGGCTGTTGCATCATCTGGTGCTGGCGGCCGTGTGGCATTCGATGCATGCCTGGCATCATCCCTGCACCTGTACAACACAAAGCGACACACCACAACACACAGGGGGAAAAGATACAAACTTTTAGCCACATGTTGAAAAGCATGTTTAAGCTACTCTGAGATAGGATAAAATAAGATAAGATACTACTTTATCTGCAAGGCTCACTGTTTTGACAGCAGCTTCAATAGTTTACACAACAAGGACAAGTGATACTAATATGGGACGTGTCTGTTTCTCTCTCTCCTCTCAGTACAGGTCTTTGTTTTGGTCAAAGCACCACTGTCCTCTTGTCAATCTCCCCTGTTACGTCATATAACAGTCTCTTGGCACTATTACAATGCAATATCCAGGTTAAGGGTGACAATTATAAGGGTTGGAAAAAAAAAAAACTCTATGATGTAGACAGTATTTTTAAAATTATACTTGCCATGTTCTCTCACAAACCATTACTTTTTAACATAAAAATCCCCCACTAATTCTATGTTAAAGCTATTTTTTGATATCACAGTATAAAAGGCACAAAGACAGAGAGCAAAATTCACAGATTGTTCTCTCCACGGTAGTGTGGGTTGCCAAGACTTACTGCCAGGATACGTTTACTCTATTCTGCCTGACAGAAAACTGGCAGTGACTGCAGAGGGCGGACAACTTTTGACTTCAAAGTGCCTCACGAGTTGTTTCTTAGACAAAGAAAAAAAGAGATGCCCCTCCCCCTACCCCAAAACCCCAACATTATTATAGCATACCGTGCCTCTCCATGCCCGTGGCTGCCTGTCCTGTGAGATTCTGTAGAGCTCCTATCGGGTCTTGAGGACCCTGGGAAGGACCCGCCCCGGGGTTCTGACCCTGGTTCTGCATTCCTGCAAAGTGTACATATGGGTTGATGGGAAGGGGGATGTGGGGGAATTAAGTTTTTTTGTTTATTGGTGGTTTTAGTGACCCACACCACAATTGAGGAGCTCAGAGGAAAGCATGATGCTGGAATTAGTTCTAAGAGGGAACATGTCAAACTACAAACACCAGAGAGATGATTTATGCTAAAAAATAAATATTATCTCTCAAAATACACATCAAAACCACACACAGATGATTTGCAATGATAAAAAACCCCAAAACAACCTCTCCTTACAAACAACGGCCATCACACATAACAGCATTATGGTACAGGAAGACAAGATCTTTAAACCCCCTTTGTGTACTAAAGTGCTCAGTACGTTTAACTTGTGACCCTGGAGTTATGTACCAAAAGGCATGAAATAAGGGATGACAACTGAAAACCAAAAAAAGACAACAAAAACATGACACACAAATAAAGGGGAAAAAGTAAGAAAATAGTTTCAGTGTGAAAGAAAGACAGAAGTAGAAGTGCCACAAGGAACTCCCACCAAGCCCCCGCTAGGTAAGATAAGATGGCAGATTGTTTCGGTGAACACAGTAATAAAGGACTGGATAAAAAACACATTTTACAAATCACTTTCACACTGCCCTTAACGATTTCAATATTTGAATAACCATGAGTTCAATACAAAATATTTCGATAGCGTGCGAAGAGATATTTATTTGAATTTGATATACAGAATAATTTTTTGTTTGTTTTTGATTAAGCGCGTGTTAAATAAAAAGCCTTCAAAATTTCAAACTTCAATAAAGAGAGATTTCTATCCTGCTTCAGTCCGATTCAAGCAGTACAAAGCTTTAACATAGAAATTTTGCCATTATTTAGCAGTACCATACTGATAGTAGGCACAGTTTTAGCAAATCTTTTATAATGAAGATCCCCCTCCCCCCTTTCCCCCAACCCTCTGCACCTCCTACCAACACCCACCTCCAATTAAAAAATAAAACCTAACGATTATACAACAAACTCTTCTAATTTCCCATTCATATTAGAATAGATAGGCTGTATGAGGTGTGCAGTGGGTTTACTTACTTCTTTCATTAGAGAACGACAACAAAAGCCTTGCAACCAGATCGAGATATTCTTGCTGTGAAGAGATAAAATTATCCACTGAAGTTATAGACCTTGGAAACAGTATTTACTCATTCATAAATTTTGGATGTTTTGCCTTTTCAAAAACAAAAACAAAGCAAAAATAAAAAATAAAAAAATTAATTTTTTTAAAGGGCAAATAAAAATTCAAAGCCAACATAAAAAAAGAGGAATTGTGGCTTAAAACATTCAATGTATGCTAAATAATAAATATGAGGGGTACACCCAAAAGTTTTTTACTTGATCATGAAGGAAAAATGGTAGAAAGCTGAAATTTGGCACTGTAAAGTCTATCTTTATGTAGTTGCCTCAGAAGTTATAAATTTCTGCCTTGGAGATAAGAAGATCCTTTCTTTGTCAGAAAACTAATCTTCTGCCATAATCAATTCAAAATGCCTTCCTTTTGCAGTTTTGGTGCTTTAAAAAAAGTCGGATTGGGTCAAATGTGGAAAATAGGTCACACAACTACATGAGGCAAAACTGCATAGCCACAGCGTGCGATTCACTTCGATTCTTTGAGGAGTCAACAAAGAGGTGGGACCCATCTAACAGAAACCTTAATCATATTCAAATTTTCATTCCATATTTTTTTTTGGACCAACTCAATACTTAGGCTAGTTTCCTTGCTAAAGACGTTCAATTATCTGCCAGTCGGACCCCACAGGTTTCTTGATTTTCAACTCTTTTTCTTCTGTTTGTGTCAATGGGGGACCATTGGGTTGTCTTTTTCAATGCTCATGAACCCCGACTTGAATTTTCGACACTGAAATTTCATTACAGCAACATTCTGGGCAGCAATGAGTTTCAAACAAGGTATATTTCCACCAAAATTTCCAGTGGTTGCTTTCGTTTAAAAAAACAAAAAAAACAAAAAAATCAAAAAAAAAATCCTTACTATCCTACTTTCAGTTTTCTCAAATTTGATGTTTAAAGCAGAGTACAACGTACCCCAGTCACTAAAAAGTGCTCCAGTTTTTAAACTTGTTATTGGAAAGTCACTAAAATTGGCGAAAATATTCACTGCAAATTTCATCTTTCTATCATTATTCCTTCATGGTCAGGTAAAAAATATTTTGGTATGCCCCTCATAGCCTTACATGTTATCAGCAGCTTTCTACACGTATGATCTTTAACAGTACTAGAATATAAACAATGAATGTTCCAATATGGTTTTGCATTCATCAATATTGGTTTTTAAGAGAAAATCATGTAGACAAAATTGACACTACACACCCTTGAGTTGGCTCTTTGAAAAATGTACTCTTCCATCTCCAGACTAGACCTTGGCAACTGGGCTTGGGTGTTTTTCATCTCAGCCTCCCTGTGGGAAAAAGGAACACTTGATAAAAAGTTTGAACAATGTAAGAGACTACTTAAAACCTGATTGAGCGAGATACTTTTGTTATTGCGTTGAAACAATCAATAAAAGTTACTGTTGGGAGTTGGTCTCCTCATCCTCACATGTAAATATTGTTTTGTTGAATTTTGTCGAACAATTTCCGGGATGGAAACTTTTAAAGGTCATTTTTTTTTGGGGGGGTGGGGGGGGGGCACTTCTTTCCTGGGTTTTTTAAAATGCACTATGATAGAGTGCAGATCAGCACGCAAGTTGTCTTTGATCTCCAACAAGGGGCCCCCAGGACAGTCACCTTGAGCGATGACATCAAATCAGGTACAAAAGTTACAAACTCAAGAGTTGACAGATTCTTACCGGGGTATAAATGGGCTGTGACAAAAAAGTCAAAGTTAAAAAATTTAGGTCATTCTCCTCCCTTCGCCCCCCCCCCCCCCCAACATACAACAACAAACAAATCATCCTTAATTAAAGAAAAACAAAAAACAAAAATCAATTTTCGAAGCCTTCACAAATTAGTCATAAAACACTCTGGTGACTTCCTGTTTCAAGTTTGTATTCAGAGCTGGTGTGCATGCAAAGTCCTTCCATTCCCCTACAATCTCAATCTGTCTGTGGCAGTTTGAAAACAACAATGCTTCCCCAGCTTTCTTCAAGAGGATCAATCAAATGACTGATTGCTTTCATTTTAAATTACTAACAAGCAAGGAAAGAAAAGTTTTATGAAGTAAGATTGATGTTTCTGTGAAGGAAAGAGAAACCTCCATTGAGCTTCAAGTATTTTTTCCACTTGCCTTGCTTGTTTACTATTTATGATGGTGTCTTCCGGTGAAATATTTTTAATGAACTTCGTCCGAATGTAATATTGTAAAAAAAAACAAACAAACTACTTTGAATCAATTCTGGGGCTTACTCTCGTATATCAAGTAGATGGAGTGTAATCTTGAGATAGAAACACCAGTACAATTGCTTGTTTTTTTTTGTTTTTTTAGGGGGTTGAGAGAGGGGGTTGTTTTTGTTCTCTTATTTCTTTTTTCAGAGGCAGGGGGGGGGGGGGGGGGATTTTCTTTCAATTAATTCTTTTTTAGAAGCGGTAGGGCTGGGGGTGGTGGGAGCATTGTTTTATTTTCTTCATCTATTTTTTAGGAGTAGGGATGTTTTAGGTTTGGAGTCTTTTTCTGTTTTTGTTGTTTTTTAGGTTTTTTTGGTGGCACTACACTTGATGGACAGCTGAAATCAGCTTGTGACATTTAGAGATCACTGACAAGTTTAATAACTAATTTCGATGTTATGCTTTTAAAACTTCTGACTGTGCGTATGAGTAAAGTACAACAGCATTACCCCTTCCCCCACCCCAAGCCCCACTGGCACACTCTATCTCGTCAACCCAAATAATAAATGTTACTCTCACTGAAAAAAAAACAAACCCAATAATATATTTTATAGATCCACAAAATTTTAGGTTTAAAATCCCCCCCCCCCCCTTTTTTCACTTCAATTAAAAGAAAGAAAAAAGGGACGAAAAGACTCCATAAATTAAAGAAAAAATATACCAACACAAACAAACAAACAAATAAAACCAACAGGAAACAATATGGGAAACTGGGGAAAAATCCTGGCATAAACCTTCCACAATAGGCGCCGTGTAAACAATCAGGAGCGCAATTGTGAAGGAGTTCCTAACCATCCCATATGGCTTTATAGCATCCCACTGTCCCTATTTCTTTTTAAAATATAGATTTTCATAGTTCACATTCCAGTCTAAAATCTATGATACTTCAGTTTTAGAACCTTCCAATTTTGCTCTGGGTGTAGCTCCTCTCTTCTTTCCCCAGAATCTTACAAAACATTATCCTAAATTGCACAATCAGACAATCAGAATACTGAAGTCATTAGTCATGCAGTTTGTGCCCTGTTTAAATCAACAAAAAGATGCATATGAATTTCAAGGCAAACATTTAGGACATGAGATTATACTTGCTGAGATACATCTTCACAAAGCTTCCTTTAGTTGAAATAAAATTATATTACAATTGCATATATATATATATATATATATGTATTTTTTTAAAACATCATTTTGCTAATCAATTAACAGATACATTAGCTGAAAAATTAAAACTTTCATATATGGTTTAAGATACTAAAAATGTTGTCATAACAAGACTAATAGGTTTTGATGATCCTTAACTCTTAAACGGGGGAATTGTTCCATGGTTTTCCAGGAATTATTTTGGGCTGCTCAGCGAAGTGAGAGTACCTTTAATATAATCATTTTTATGGCTTGTGCATGCCAAAGAAGACTATCATGTTTTATACTATCGTCTAAAAGATGAAGAAGACAAACTTTAAATGAAATCTATGGGTTAACAATTATTTTGTTGGGAAGTAAATAGAAAAGGAAAAAAAAATAAAAAATATTCTCATGACTACAACTTATTATTCAGTATTAGTATCCAGTTTAGAGTATCACAAAACACTTTACTGTCATTCGATTGAAGTAAGAAACACACTCAAACTCCATTTACTACTGATTGTCCACAATCGCTCATATAAATCAAAATTTCAAGCCTTCTCATGTCTCAAGAAATCAACTCTAAAAGCTTAAAAATTAAGAAAAAACACACAAAAGCACACAAAAAAGCTGCAATGCTTTAGTTTTGATTTGAATACAAGTAAGTGATGTAAAAAAATAGAAATGACTTCTGTAATCAATCTATTTTTAACACCATCTGGTCTTATTTCTATGACAAAAACCATCCGATGCTCCCACCATCCGATCTCCTTTTGAGGAAAAACCGTTTGATGGTGCCATCCTCCGATCTCTGTTGAAGAGTTAAGAGGAGCCAGTAGCCTTTCACATGTAATGAGATAATGGAGAGGCTCTAGCTAAAAAGTCTATATTTTTCCTTGAAGGGCTTACATGATCCTTTAAAACGATACCCCATCAATCCATTTGAGTCAATTTGAATTTTGAACATAATTGGGTATATTTTCAGTATTTTGCCACACTTGATTTCATTATCGTAATAAGTGTTTTTTTATGTATTTTTGCACACTGAACATGAAAAAATGTCTTTTCTGTCGCAATTCGTACTTTTTTTAGAAAAATGGGGTAAAAAAAAATCGCACTAATAGCGTAGTAATTCCAGCTTATTCGCTGCGCACCTATTCTTGCGAATGCACACTAATTTGCTGCTGATTTTGACAAATCCGCTTTGATTCAGTCAAACCCTCGACATGAAATGCATTGAATGTGACCATGACTACTTCATATAGAATTTTACTCTGAGGAAGTTAAAGCAATGAATTTCTGTACAGAGCACGGTGTTTGACCAACTTATGTGATTTGTACTGAATACAAGGTGCAGTGTAATTTCCAAGAGGATTCACATCAGTGGCAGTGCACCCAGTCCACTCTTATTCCCAAAACAAAGAAGAGGAGACGCTGCAGGTTCACTGTTTTAGACCAGAAAGGAACTTTTTTGGAGGCCTGCTCCATTCTAGTTTGGAAAGTTTTTCTTTTTGCCAACCATTGGCTCAGCCATTTGTTGGAGCATCACATAGTTGGGTGCCTGCAAATTTCACCAGCAACTAGCCTGGACTGAAGGTAATTTTGCCCAGAGGTCTGTGAGCATTGGTTCAACAACTAGAAGCTGATAGGGGGTGATGGGGTGGAAGTCGAAATAGACGAAACTCTGCTGTGCCATCGAAATATAAAAAAGGATGTGTCCTCTGACAGATTTGGCTTTTCAGTGGTATTGAGCATGCAACAAAAAGAGCATTTACTGTGCCTCTGCTCAATTCTGAGGTGCTTGAACCGGAAAGAAGAACACGAGCAACTTTATTTAGGTATATTGAGCAGTACATCCGTCCTGGTAGCCACATTTTTAGTGACAAGTGGGATGCTTACCGGACCATCAGGACACTAGGGTACACACATGACACCATCAACCACTCTCAACAGTATGTGGAAGGTCGGGTACACACCCTAAACATTGAGCGTTTTTGGTGAGATCTCAAGGAGTGGGTCAAGTGGCCAGGTATTCGATCCAGATACCTAAAACAGTACTTGGCTAGGTATCTGTTTGCCCGTCAGTGCCAGGAAAAACAACGGCTGCACTACTTTTTCAGGCAAGCCACTCGCCTCTACCCTCACCTCTCTGAAAGGCCATGAGAACCTGCTGTGGAGGAAGAGGACTCTAGCAGTGATTCAGAGGACAAGTGAAACCGAGTTGATAATTGCACTTGTTCAGGGGGGGAACAAGTAAAAAGGAGTGGCAAACAGTTAAAAAGTAGTGAAATGAAAAAAAGTGGGGGTTCAGGGGGGTCCCCCCACCCCCAATACTGTTTTGCAACAGTTTTTAGTGTCATTTCCGTATTAAGCACCTTGAAATTAGTTGGGGGGCCCCCAAAAAATAATGGTAGTATTTGTATACAAACAATTGACCCATTATTGGACCAAAATAGGAGATAGCAATCTGCTCTGTGGAATCCACCAGAATCTTTTTATTTTTGGCGGTCCTTTTTCACAGCAACATTTTCTGATGTTTGACAAATCCATCTGAAGGAAAATTTACAACTTATAAGTCAGAAAGTGAAAACTATCAGTGTTTCAAGTGTTTTGTCGCAAGATATTAAAAATACTGCTTGGAAGCTTTAAAAATACTTATACTCTACACAAATTGGTTCGTCTGTTGCTTTCGGTTGTTAAACTAAGGACAGAGGAAAAAGGGCTCTGTGACTAACCACTGCCTTACAATTTATATGAGACAGAAAGTGATATATCTCTAAAGAACCCTTCTGGGTATTGAGGCAAGATTGCCACTCTTTAGAGAAATATATGTTAACAGATGATAAAATAAGACATAAAGAAATGGAACGGACTCACCAGAATAATTTATTTTGGTCAGGTCAGGAACAACTTGGGAGGGTCGAACAAAAACACACTGCGTTTACCATCCTTTCACTCAATCATTTATACCTCCCTTGACTATCGCTCACTCCCATTCATTCATGAACAATAGCCATCTCACTCATCCTTCCGCGCACTATTTCTCACTTACTCACATCCATAAAACTATTTAAACACTAATTATCATTAATTTTATTTGTCCTAACAACTAGCTAATAACTATTCTAATTATCTGTGTTCATTAAACTACAATTTTCGGTACTCCTTTAGAATCTGGGTCCCGAGCTGAGGTCGCTGCTATTTTGCTTATTTTCGAAGAAATGGGAATTGAGCCGATTACCACATTGGCCTTTTTGGATTTTTTTCCTTTCTTCTTTTTGGTTTTGTGACACACGTTCGATTGACAGGTGTCACCTGTAGAGACTTGGTGTCTTTTTGGTGTTGGTTTTTTTTAATATTCATTTCATTTTTGCTTTAGTTCTTTTTTTATATTTTGGGTACGCTTCGCAATATGATGAACAGATGTAAGTCTTTGACACTAGGAATCACACAGGTAGGGTAAGTTGCGCATCGTACCCTGTGGCATGAAAAACAACGAAGAGTTTGATAATACCTATTTGAAAATTCTACCTCTTTTTTTTTCAAGCATCTTCATTTGCTTTTAATTATTTTTTAGTTCTTTTAATTTTTTGTTTGTTTTCAAGCCTTCTCATTCATTAAAGTGATGTTTTTTGGATTATTTTTGTTTTTGCTGTTTTTAGTTGTCATTATTATTATTATTACTTATATTATTATTATTATTATTACTATTATTATTTTTGCTATTATTTATTTGATTAATATTAATTTGGTAGTTTTCATAATAAAAACACCTGGCAATGTATTTCAGTAACTTGCCATGTAAAGAGACGGGACCCAGATTCTAAAGGAGTACCCAATTTCCGAGCTATTTATAAACTATTCAATAATGCCTATCACTATGCTAACAGAATCCCGTGTAACCTTTGACCACTGCCCTTCTAAACCACCTTAACCTACTTACTTTCCACGAGATCCCTATGTCATTCACTGAGCTCACCTATCTCTCTAAAGTGGCTTTCTGCACTACTCCAAAGCTACGGTTACATATCTACCATTATAAAAGTGTTTTGTCATAAAATATAGGTGAAAATATTGGGCCAAAGCTTTTAAAATACTTTGATTCAACATTCATCTGTTTGTCAGCTGATTAAGGTGCTTTCGATTTTTTTACTGAGGAAAAGGGGGAAAAGGGTGCTGCCAATAACCACAGCCTTTTTTATTTTTTTCTGCAGGGTGGGAGGGTCCAAATAATCACAA
The DNA here is from genome assembly GCA_039654465.1 of Melibe viridis. Classification (NCBI taxonomy): domain Eukaryota; kingdom Metazoa; phylum Mollusca; class Gastropoda; order Nudibranchia; family Dendronotidae; genus Melibe; species Melibe viridis. Next base: position 724 of record JBCIKM010322440.1, on the reverse strand, counting down.
TGTTTCGATAAACATAAGATTTGTTTACAAAATGAATTAATTTCTCCTTGAAAACTTATTTATAAAAGAAATTAAACTACTATCTCCTTACAATTTGCTGACGATTTTGCTCCGAAAAGCTTGACTTTGCCAGTTGTCTCTCATTCTGTCGTTGTGATCCGCCATTGTAATTCCTTGGAAGGAACAGCTTGCTTACTGGGAGCGCGCTTTCAAAAATTGAGTGATTGTTTAGCAAAATCTAAATAAAGTTCTCTGCCACGTTCTCAAAATAATGAATATTCTTGGCTCGAGAAATCTGTTCCAATATGTACTTGTATAATAACGTTTCCTGATGCCAACGAAGAAAGTTGGGAATGGAATACAGCAGTAATTTTAGTTTCTTTTCTTTGATTACCGATCACTTTTTGAAGTAAGAGTTATGTCCCTTGAAGTCTGCTACTTTCAATGCCGGTGACAAAAAAGATTGACCCCCTACGAAATAGTTACTCAGAAGTAAAATATACTTCCTTCCACGGTCCCAAATTTAGCCTACTACACCAAAAATAAAAACAAAACAAAAAAACCCAAAAACCCCAACCAACCAACCAATGAAAAACGGAAAGAAAAATGTGGGAACCTTCGCTTCAGTTCATACTTTAACTGCTATGCTCTCTCTCTCTCTCTCTCTCTCTCTCTCTCTCTCTCTCTCTCTCTCTCTCTCTGTCTGTCTCTCTCTCTCTCTCTC
>JBCIKM010322220.1:0-11443 GCA_039654465.1 Melibe viridis | reverse complement strand
TAATAATAATAATAATAATAATAATAATAATAATAATGCACATTTATAACGCGCAAAAACTATCCCCACCTTGGCAGAAGGCTATAGGTGCCAAATTAAGATTAATTAAAAAAAAAAAGAAATGAATCCCTGACCTGAGGGGTGGAAGACTGAGGACAAAAAAAAGAATACAACACAAGGTATTGTATATTCCGTTCCACCGAAAAAAGTTTTTTGTTTGGTTTTCTGTTATTGTTGTTGTTGTTGTTTTAGTAAATAACTTTTTTGTTTCTGGATAGATCGTTTTCAAATTTTGCATTGTCAATGCGACAAATTTGTCTCTTTTGTATATAAAATTTTACTAAGATCTGTTATGTCTTATTAAGTGCTTTACATGTTAAAAAAGAGGCAATGTTTCTCAAATTTTGTTAAGCATTATTTTAAAATATTAGAACTAAACAAACGTCATAATTTTGTGCGTTCATAAGCAATAAGTCGACATAGGTTAGACTATATGACGAAGAAGTATCAAAAAGCTCTTCCTTGTTCTCTATGCGTGCACTTGTGGGCTTCACGTACTATAAACAGAGATGGGAATAATTTTTTATAAAAGTAATTTATTAAAAACGGCAAGTTTTTTGTTGGTCATTTTTGTTCGTTCGTTTGTTTGTTTGATTGTTTGTTTGTTTGTTTATGGACCAGACTATTGACGTTAGCTTTGAGACATGATATAAAATCACGACTGTTGAAGGATGACACTGGATTGGCTTTAACTTGTTTGTTTATTGGAGGCTTCAGAGCCCCACGACACACGAGGGTCATAGGAGCCCAGAGGAAAATAAGATGACGGAATTAGTTAAAAGAGGTAACAGATCAAACCACAAACAGAGAGATGATTTACATTAAAAAAATAAATATCTCTCAAAACACAGGACACCACTGGGAGATGATTTAAAATGACAAAAAATATCATCTCTCTTTACAAAAATAACCAGTGGCCATCACAAATAACAATATTTAGGTCCAGGTAGACTCAGGGTCTTTAGACCCCCTTTGTGTACTTAAGTCAGTACGTCTAACTTGTGACCCTGCAGTTATGTACCAAAAGATATGAAATAAGGGATGACCACTGTAACCTAAACAAGACAACAAAAACTGGACTCAGGACAGAAAGGAATAGGGGGAAAAGTAAGACAAAAATTTCAGTATAAAAGAAAAGAACAAGAAGTAGAAGAGGTGCCAGGGACGCCTCCAACCTCAATTCCCTTTTTGGAGATTAAAAAGGAGACAGTGTGGCTGGTGGTGCCATGTGAAAAAATCCTGTTCATTAAAGGAGCAGCAAAAACATTCATGATGCACAAAGGTAAGCCCACAGATCAAAGAAAATTCAACAAACTAGCAAGTACACCTCAAGTGAAAGGCATTTAATATTATATCATCATTCTTGGACAGTCTTCATTTCCAGCCCGAAACTCGTTGTTTCATTGACCATCATAACTTTTCCTGTACGCAACCAGAATAGATTAGAATAAAATTGAGCACATTAATTGGTACTTACAAGGGTAGCCCCGAAAGGCAGGAGAAGGAAAAGTGACACACACAAAAAAAAAATCAAACATCTTCCAAATCACTATTCGAACAATGTAAGACGTCCATCTGAGTCGAATCACCACAGAGCAGAATGAGAGTTCGCGCCTCGCAGTGTGTTGTGGTTCAAACTTTGATATTTACTCATGAAGATATTGTTTTGATAACGTCTTGGTATTCGGGGCAATACCATGAAGAAGCCAGTGTGCATTTAGCGTGTCAAACACATCTCAAACATTGAAACTATTGGTAGAATTTTTTGACACTTGACAAACAAACACACGCACACACACAAACACACACACATACAAACACACACACAAACACGCACACACACATACAAACACACACACACACACACACACACACACACACACACACACACACACATACACACACACACGCACCCATTGGTGAGTTGCTCAGGTAAGAAGCATGGTGAAGCGGGGTCGAGCGTTTCGTCCTGTCGGAGAGAGACAATAAACTGGGCGGTCACGTGTCCCGTTGTGCACGTTAAAAACCCTTGACAGCAGTTGGAAATCGAAAAGAGAAGGCCGCACGGCTGCTGTCTGGGCATACTTTCAAATTGATTCCTACACTGCCTCTGGTGCTCAACTGTTAAGGCGTTTGACTTCCATACCGAAGAGCGTGGGTTCTATTCCTGTCGGTGCTGTCGTGCTGTGTCCTTGGGTAAGGCACTTTATCACATTTACCTTTTCCTATCGGAGGATGTAAAGCTTGTGGGTCCTACTGGTTGAAGTAACAGGCTGCTCGTGTGGTCATATGATGTGTTATGTGTTCGTTGTTTGCCAGGAAACACCTAAAGGAAACCAACGTGTGACCATTTACAAACTTTTGAAAAGAATAGCTTCATAACTTGGAGCTCATCAAATCACTCTCAAAAAATGAAACTAACAAGTTATCTGATTTTTTCCCCATAAATTGTACTACAGTCCGTACGCAAATAAATGTTTCACTTTTTTTGTTTGTTGTTGTTGTTTGTTTTCTTTTTGTTTGCTCGTTTGTTTGTTTTTTAGGGTTTTTTTTTGTTTATTTGTTGTTTGTTTTTTGTTGTTTTGTTGTTGTTTTTTTTGTTTTTTTTTCTTTTTTGTTTGTTTTTTTTTTGTGTGTGTGTTTTTTTTTTTGGTTTTTTTTTTTTAGGGGGGGGTGGGGAGGTCGATTTTCTCAGTTTGTTCACCACGTCCAACTCTGAAATTTTTCGCAAACCTATAAATCAATTTGTCTTAACCAAAAGGTATTTTCCCATGAAAATAAAAACAAAAGGAAAGGAATTCGCGTATTGTTACAGTTGTATCAAAATCGATCACAGGTAAGGATCGAAACTTTTAGAAGATTTACTGTATCACTTATTCCGGACTTTCGGCTATCCAGTTTGGGGGAAATCAGTTTGAAGTTCAATTTGTTCAATTTGAACTTTTTAAATCTTCATTGGGGTTAAATTGGACATTGGTTCACTTTGTGTTTCATTTAAGCCTTGCGTAAAACAACAACAACAACAACAACAACAACAAAAAACACTTTTCTTTCGGTTTTTACCACACTCCACATATGATGTCACAATTTTTAAAAAGGTTAGATGTATCTATTTCAAACTTAGTACCACCATAAGTTTTTTTTTTTTTAAGTTAGCTATTTTAATCCCTTATGGGGCCTGGGGGGAATGAAATGAAACATGTAGTCTTTTTAGACATTGGTTGAAAAGACAACACTTCAAATTTACAGTAGAAACTATTACCAGGTCTATTTTGATGATAAAAAATAGAGTTCTGTGGATGAAATGGATGTATAGTAAATGAAAATGGCGAATTGGGTAACTGATTTTTCTCTCAAAATAAGTATTTTATTCGATTTTGTCAAGTCTCTCTCTCTCTCTCTCACACACACACACACACACACACACACTCCTCCCTTTCTATCTTACACTATCTTACAAGCGACAAAGATCGCCCTCCCCTTTCCCCTTCCGAAGTGTAAGCTTCTTTGATTATACTTGAACAGCCCCGTACTGGTTATACTTGGGGCATAAATTAAAAAAACTATCCTATCAGAAAATAAATTTGTTTCCAAAATTGATCAGCAAAAACGGTGTTGTTATTGAAAGTACTATTGCTTAAGCAATTGCATTGCACTTATGTTAGTATTAGCGGAGATCAGTACAACTATCTCCGGTATTAGCAATATTAAGACTAACTAAAATAGAACTTCATTGCCATCAAATTGGCGTTGGCAACCTTAAAAAAAATCTGGCAACCTCAAATTCCAAGGTTAGGAGCCCGACTGGCTCCTTAGCCTCTGGTTTGCTAAATCTGAGGCTTAATGGAGGGATATGGATAACAAAACAAAACAAAAGAATATTTTCGGTAAACTTACATGCTCTCGTGTGATATTCTATTATGTTGTATCATTGCAAAAGGGCCATAGTGTGACCGCATAGATCCATAAATGTGAGACTACATATATTATCATTTTATTTTTTTTTCAGCACAGATCATTGTTTGGCTGCCTGTGGTTATGTGTGTTTTCACTGTTAACTATAATTCTATCATTTTACTTTCCCCTTGGGCTGGTCTATCCTCCCAGCGTCTTGTGACACCCATAAACAAGCGATAAACAATGAAAACAAAGTTTCATGCAATATAGTAATATGACTGAAAGCAAATCATTGTGATATCACAATACTGTGATCCTTTGCCGTGAGGGTAAAATATGGTTTGCTTGTTTGTTTGTTAGTAGGTTGTTGTAGGGCCCCACGACACATGGGGGGCAAAGAGAAGCCCAGTGGAAAGTACGATGTTAGAATAATTAAAAAAAAAAAAAAAAGAGAACAGACACCAAGAGAAGAGAGATGATTTTACACTGAAAAATAAATATTCCCTCTCAAAACATATAACGCCATCACCGAGAGCCGAGAGATGACAATTTACAAAGACAAAAAAATACGAGCTCTTCTAACATAAATAAACAATGGCCACCACCCATTACGGCACAATTGTCCAGGAAGACCAAAGATCTTTGGAGCACCTATTTGTAAAAGAGTCCTCAGTACGCCTAACTTGTGAGCCTGGAGGTATGTACAAGAAGGCATGAAATGGGAATGATTGATGAAAACCAAACAAGACAACAAAAGCAAGACGCAAAAGAAAAGGGGGAAAATTAAGACGATAGCTTCTAACAGAAAAGAAACAAAAGCAGAAGTGCACATAAAGGGCACTCACTAACCACCCGCGGAATAATTTGAAATGACCAAATAAATCTCAGTGATAATAATTCCAAACTAACATGAGTTTGAATAATGAAAATCTTTTGCAGACTTTTAAAATGGTGATCGGATCCTGAATATAAAGACAAGATAAACAAGAATAGATACAAAATTTATCAACCATCACACCAGTTTGTTTTGAATTGAAGTGTTTACTTAAATAATAATAAAATAATAATTATTACAATAATCATAATCATAAATAATAAATAATAATAATAATTACTTAATGAGAAAGATATACATATAATTGCAGCAAAATATACAACCAAACATATTGACGCTCAATACAGTAGTTATCCTCACATAGATATCATTAGGAATATTGGGAAAATATCATCAAAACAATACTAAAAGCGATCTATATCTATAAATTATACACATAACATTTTCTTGGTGTCACGCTGGCCCTTGTCTATGGCATTCTTGAAGCTGTTTATTAATACACTACTTTTTGTTTCATCCTTCGGGCAATTCCAGATTTTAGCCGTTCTAAAGATAAATGAATTTTGCCTTATGTTGCTATTGCAGCCTTCAATATAAATCTTGAATTTTGCGCTTCTAGTTGATGTAAAATAGGAATATTTTTAAAAAAATAGTTATGGTCAATGTCATATTTATTGTGAACAATCTTATACAAATTCATAAGATCTCCCCTAATGCGTCTGTATTTTAGTGATGGAAGATGAAGACTTTTTAACCTATCCACATAGGGTGAGTAATACTAGGCACCAGTCTCGTAGCCGCCCAGATCTCTCTCACAATGAGTTACAGACAACATGTTTAATCCAATTGTGTTCACATGATAGGAAATTCCAGGGTTTGATTTTCCAACGTGCAAGAGCTTGCATTTAGAAACGTTAAATTTCATTTGCCAGATACGAGATTATTCAAACAAGGAATGCAAATCATTTTGTATAAGATGACAGTTTTAAGTTGAATCGTAGATCATAGAATCGTCAGCAAAAAATGTACAATTGCAATTAAGGACATCAGGTAAAGCATTTATATAGATGATGAAAAGCAGAGGACCTAAGACACTACCCTGAGGAACTCCACTAGTTACATATGTGAAACGAGATACCTCACTTCTTACAATTGTTCTCTGCATAGGATGTGATAAAAATGAAGTAATCCAGCGCAAAACATCACCAACTATTCCATAAACTTTGAGTTTGGCAAAAGGTCTCTCATGGGGAACAGAATCAAATGCCTTACAAAAGTCTAAATAAATAATGCCAATGTCATCTCTGATATCCACTGATCTAGTGATATCTTCCATCACATGTAACAACTGAGTCATACAAGATCTACCGTTACGTAAACCATGTTGACAGTTGCTTAAAAGAGTATTTGATTCCAGAAAATTCATAACAACATAATGATAAATGATAATAATAATAAATAATAATAATAATAAATAATAATAATAATAAATAATAATAATAATAATAATAATAATAATAATAGCAATAAGAAGAAATAATAACAAATAAGAAGAATAGATAATAATAATGATAATAATAATAATAATAATAATAATAATAACAACAACAACAATAATAAGATTGGCGTAGGGAGATGTAGATATAAGAGTGTAATGTCTCTTAGTGATCGATCCACCAGGTCATCAGGCAACAAATGGAGCGACCTGTCTCTCCACAATCAGTTTCCCCCTTGGTTTGTCTGCATTCGGGGGCAGAGTGACGCAGTACATAGGGGTCTCAGCTCCTGGTGAGGACAAGATGGATAAATGATAGAAGATGATCAAAGATAAGGACCTGTTTATATGTGCCAGATGTCTCAAATAACTGTTCCTTTTTTCCATGTCCACGACATAATAATAATAATGATAATAATAATAATAATAATAATAATAACAACAACGATGATGATGATGATGATGATGATGATGATGATGATGATAATGATGATGATGATGATGATAATAATAATAATAATGATAATAATAATAATAATAATAATGCACATTCATAACGCGCAAAAACTATCTCCACCTTGGCAGCAGGCTCTAGGCGCTAAATCCAAGTCATAAACTTTAAACATCTATGGCTTCGATATGACCTTTTTAGGTTTAGATTTAGATTTTAGGTTGGTTGTTCATGATTCAAAATAGAATGATAGCTTAGAAAAAAGAAAAGGAAATTTTATTGGTTGGTATATTTTACTCACATTGAAATGGCACAATAGCACTTCAAAAAGATAAAGATGCCACAAAAATAGAGGAACACGGTTATGCCGAACTATGTTTAAAGCGAGTTGAAATGAAACATAAAACAATTCAATTAAATTTGGAAGTATTGATAATAGTGTTCTAAACTTTATCCACAGGCTATACAAAGTTTCTAAGCACATTTCATGACCTTCAGGAATAAGCTAATGTTGGAGGTGGTTGTTTCGTTTAGCAACAACAACAACAACAACAACAACAAATCTGCCTGGTGCGAATTCATTAAGATTGAATTTCTTGGTCTAACGAATAGTAAAGCTATCCCTTTATCTGTATCCACAAATTCATATTCTGGGAGGTTTATTGAAGTTGACAGAGGACAAAAGTATTTCACAATAAATCAGAGTACACAGGTAGACATAGTTGGAAGGTCCATCGCCACGCCCACCTTGGTCAATGGTCAGCGTTCCCGTGTGACTGCTCATGTCAGTGACCACAAGGCCAGGACAGCACTGAAACATAAAAAGGGGGAAATTGTCCTTTCTGACTTATTATATTAAGTATTGGCTCGGCACTCAGCGCGCTAACGCGTTAACAAGCTATTCTATCAATCAGTATTCTACTGTCGATTGACCCGTCCATCCACACCTTCAACCATCAATCCATCTTGTCTGTCTGTCTGTCCATCAATTCATCCATCCATCTACTCATACATCCATCCTTCGATCCATTCATCCTTCCATTCATCCATCCACCCTTCCATTCATCCATCAATCAATTCAGGATTGATGGATGGATGAACGAAAGGATAGATTGATCAAAAGACGGGGTTTTGTTGTTTTGTTTTGCTTTTTTTTGTGTTTTTTGGGGGGGGGTTGTTGTTGTTTTTGTTTGGTTTTTTGGGGGGGTTTTTTTTGTTTTGTTTTGTTTTGTTTGTTTGTTTTTGGAGAGGGGATATTTTGAGTTACTTTTTCACTATTTGTGCCTTTTTCCAAATGTGTTTTCTGAGTTGGTTCTTTTTAAACATCTGTAAAAAAAAAGGAACCCACAGAGATATAGAAATGTTGTCCACATCAACGTGTGTTAATGGTGATTCAAGTTTCATTAAGAAACATCGAGCATAATCATCAATCACATTTCACTTTTTAAGAGTAATGGTATCGTTTTAGTGACGATAACAAAAACTGGAATCGAGGATTTACATTGCAAATGGATAAGAATAAATATATGAATGTTCATGTAGGTACATGCTACATTTTGTAAAGCACCTTTTTCTTTGGCCTTAACTGTAGAAGACTCATCCTTGGCCCACAAAGAATAAATCACTTATGATAAAGAAAAGCTCTGCATCCTTTCAGACACGTTATGGTCGGTTTGTTCCAAACAACAGCATCTCCTGCAACCTGGTGGACCTCAGAGTTTCAAGTCTTATCTCTCAATGGATAAATCAATTCTTTGTTTAATCCCCAAATAATTTTTATCACAAATTATTTTCACTTGCAACAACATGTGATAAGTCGGCTCATTGGTCTTTCTCAATGAGCAGATACCACCAGAGGCAACAGCAGCTATTGTTTGGCTTAAGATCGAGTTATTCCCATTATGCATTGCTCATTACGCCACGAAAGATTAGGAACGGTGGACTGATCATCTGCCTGTCTTCATTTCTTGTGATCCAGAGTTTTTCCCAGCTCTTGGAGCTGGGTCTCGACTCTGCTAAAGCGGTATGAAGGGATAAGTGTAACAAATTTCACTTGATAGGAACGGGCTCGTGACCAAATCTTTACTCGCAAATACAATGTCGACTAGTTTCCTCTTAACTTTTTTAAGTAATCCAGTTTTGTGTTGCTTGTTATTGTTTTGTTTTTGTATTGTTTGATTTTGTCTTGGTTTTTTGTGTCTTGTTTTGTTCTAGTTGTTTTTGTTTTCGTTTGGGTTTTTGGGGTTTTTTGTGTGTTTTTTGGGGGGTGGGGGGGGGGTTGGGGGGATGGGGCTTCTGTTTTGGGCTGTTTTGTTGGGTTTTTGTCTTTGTACGTATTATGTCACTGTCACACTACAAAAGTTGGACCAGACAGACAGACTTGGTTGAACCTGATCCCAACTCACGGCATTGACCACGATGTCCTGCGCCCCCTGTTTGTCCAGCTCTCGTTGCTGGATAATGGACATGACCGCCACGCCCAGTTTGGACATGTTGTAGGCGAAGGCGGCAAAGCCAGCCTCGGTGTGCTTGCCGTCTTGAGCTGACCTGTGACCAACAAAATAAGATAAAACAACAATCATAAGGAGACTAATTAAGATAACCCTAACACGAACCGTCAGTTTCAACGTTTGAAGTTTTTGTGTATTTTTGTTTGTTTATTTGTTTTGTTTTGTTGTTGCTGTTTTCTTCAAGCGTTAGTAATTTCAACGGAAGTAGGCAGGTACCATACAAGCAATGCTGAAACTGTCTCTGATAGAACTTCAACCCTTGCTCGGGTGAGTATCAAAATAGCCCTGACGTAAGATTGGTTGGTGCGTAGCAGTGGTTTATCTTCGTGTAATACAATACAATCCAATAATATCATCAGTTTCAAATTTTGGCCTTTTGATAACATTAATTTGCGCATGGGTCATTTCAAAGCAGGTAGTTAACCTGTAATCAGTGCTGAAGCTGTCTCTGATAGGCTCCAAGTAAATGTCATAATTTAGCAGTGCCCCACCGATTTCAAAACAGCTGGTTACTTCCCGTTTCTGCTTTTCACTATATTTTTCATTTGTCATTCTCCCCCAAGAGAACCACGGCTCTCATAGAACTGCTTTCTCATACATTCCTAGATATTTTTTTCATCCTTTCTGACAATGGACAACTCACTTGACAAACTGTGTGAATAGAGACTCCAGTTCCACCATAGTGATATTAGGGTCCACGAGTCTAGCTTTCACAGCATCAGAACACTTGGCCAAAGTGCCTCTGGAGCGCCCGCTGGACACATTGACGACTCTGGGGATTAGAGACAGGAGAGTCAATAGTGATTTTTGATAAGTAAAAGCCACTTGTCTGATAAACTTATTATAAAATTTTAGACAAAGAGTTTGTAACAAAAAAAAAAAGAAAAGAATTTGAATCCCAATACAGATGGGTATATTCGAATGTGGGACTTTTTAGTTAAGATTGGTTGGTGCGTATCTAGTAGTGGTTTATCTTCGTGTAATACAATACAATATTTGGGGTCTGTTAAAGGCCTTAATTTTATTACCTTTTATCCTCATACAAGGATTCAATATTACGCATTTGAATGTTTCATCAACAAACCATTTGAAATAAAAATTGCTCATCTCCATTGAAAAATACGAAAATTTATTACATATTATGCAATTATCACACTCAAACAATTCATAGCCCTTATTGCTAATGAACTTTACTTAAAGTTATTAATGAAACCCTTTGGATTAAAAGAGTAGAATCAAGTTCTTGATATCCACGAATAAACAGGGGAGACAAGGGAGAAGTTTTTATATTATATAGATCTGTAAATGTAAGACAACTCGCACAAACCTTGCATGTGGTCTCAGCAGCGGGAAGAGGACTTTGCACACATCAAGGGTTCCAAAGAAGTTGCATTTGGTGGAGGCCTGTGCCTGTTCAGGAAAAGGTACTTGGGACTCGACCTGCGTACAATGGGGTGGAAATTAAAAAAGAAAATAAAAAGATAGCATGCCTTTTAGATGATAATTCCCATGATGAAAACCGACGGACTAGAATCTAGATCATTAGGCCTTTTATCTTTTGCATCGCATTTTGTAAGACTGAATCTATTGTGGTGTAGCGATAGCACAGTTGGCTAGGTGTTCCACTTTCTTTCTTTATGCTATCGGAGCCTCCCCCCCCCCTCCCCGCCCCCTCCACCAAACTATCATCGCCACCCCCCTCCCCGGCCTTTCCCACTTCCCATTTTGCATGTGTAAAGCAGAATGATTCAACCGTCACTCTTCTGAAGTCAATTGACTTTCACGAAAAAAAAAAAGAAAAAGAAAGGAAGGAAATAACCCCCAAACCCAAACAACTTTGGCTTGTGGTTTTTAAAAAAATGTAAATCAAAAGGAAACATCGTTTCCCACACCTTGTAGGCAATGGCAGCATTGTTAATCAGGATGTCCAGCCCCCCGTAGGTGCTCTTGATGTGGTCAGCAAGCTTGACCACACTCCGGTGGTCTCCAATGTCCAGCTGGTGAAACTTGGGTTTCCGACCTTCCTTCTCCAACTCTTGAACAGCTGCCTGACCTCGACCTTCATCTCGGGCTGGCAATGGGGAAAGTCGAGACAATGAAAATACATACCTACTCCTTTCTCTCTCTCTCTCTCTCTTTCTCTCTCTCTTTCTCTCTCTCTCTTTCTCTCTCTCTCTCTCTCTCTCTCTCTCTCT
>JBCIKM010322112.1:0-11444 GCA_039654465.1 Melibe viridis | reverse complement strand
ACTCATAAACACATAAACACACACACACACATATATATATATATATATATATATATATATATATATATATATAAAAAACACACACATACACAAGATAGAAGTAGATATTTTTCTTACTTTCTCATCTCTACCACTAAAACCGCGATTGCTGCCATTGTGGATTGTGGGGGGAGGGGGGGGAGAGGTGCGACTGTGCTACACACATACACCCTTAGCCCTTCCCATAATCCCACATCCCACACACTCAGAAAAACACACACTCACAAATACACAGATACACACACAAATTATACGCGCACGCGCGCGCGCACACACACCTGGTGTAGGATTATGTCAGTATCGCGCTCGATCCGCTGCAGGGCCTCTGCCTTCCCGTACAGGTACTCATAGCTGGGGAATGGGGGGAGGTGGGTATGGAAGGGGGAGGAACCACAGTTAATGGTGTATTCTGGCAAAGCTCCGTTGATTGAGGTCATCATCTCATTGTGTTGTTTTTCCTTTAAAGTACACATTCTTCTACACCCTTTGGTAAATCCGCTTATCTGTCTTTCTCAAAGAGGAGGTACCACTGAAGGCAACAGTAACTATTGTTTGGCTTAAGATCAAGTGATTCCCCTTATGCATTGCTCATTGATGCCAAGCAAGATAAGGCACGGTGGACTTATCATCTGCTTGTCTTCATTTCTTGTGATCCAGAATTTTTCCCAGCTCCCGACATTGCTAGGGCAGTATGAAGGGATAAGAATGACAAAACCAAACACATTCTTCTCCAGCTGTCATGGGAGCTCACCTGGCATGGTGTTCGGCTCTCAGCCAGAAGGGCGGGGGTTCCAACCCTAGCTTATCATGGGAAACATGGGTGATTCCTGATGGCATGGGGAGCAAGCTCGATGAATGAACTATTCCCTTCATAAGTGTCTTGGCCACGACACTTTCGTGATTGCATGGGAACAAGCCAGTATTTTTAAGTTATATTTTTCCTTTTGACCTTATTTAGTCCTAAAATTTTTGCCCCGAACCCCTTTCTCTTTCAGATTATCTTCCTCTTGTTCCTCATCTCTCCTTCTTCTTGTTTCAATAAAATTTGTTTTTCCAGGTTGCTTTTCCCTATCTGAGTTTTGTGACAATTTTTGTACTTCAAGGGGAAAATTAAATCTTAGTTAAAAGCAAATCATTTTGGTAAATTAATCTGCCAAATTTACAGCATTGTACAGAGCGAGAGAGCCAAAGAATAATGATCATGATCATATTCTAACATAGCATAAAGCAACAAAATTTAACTTACTTCTTTAAAACCTGAGTGTCATGGTAAAATGCAACCTCTACAATGTTCTCGCGATGATCTGTGCAAAATGAAAAAAGAAAAAACTTAAGTTACTGAATAGTTGAAACAAAAAAAAATAAAATAAATTAGGTTAATAAATAACGGAACCAAAAAAAAAAAAATCAAGTCAATAAATAACTGAAACAAATTATATTATTATTCATATCATTATTATTATTATCATAATTACTATTATTATGATTATAATAATAATAATGATAATAATATTTGAATTTTTAGAGCGCAAGCGTCCATTTCAAAGATGCTCACTGGCGCTTTACAAAGAAATCTGCTCATACACATTTCGCTGCTCTATCGTCCTGTCCATTAACACATGCATACTATACACTAAATCAGACAAATTATCAATCACAATTAAAAATAGGATTGATATATCCATAGCTAACATTTAAAAAATGAATTTGAGCATATTACACAAGCATACACACAAACACATACACACACACACACACATGCACACAATCGCTCTAGCAGACACACGTGCCCGCGCGTACATATACACAAAGACACACAAGGACGCACATAAGCGTACACAACCTCACATATACACTGACAAAAACGTTAGATGTAAGCAACAAATTAAGAAAAGAAGGGCTGTAACATTAACGAACTTAGATGAGAGATGTCAAATATTTCCCCCGCTTCCCCCATCACCAATCTATAACCATTGCCACCAACACTATTGAGTCAATGATGAATACTGCACAAGGAGTTAAGCTCCTATCATAACCTTTACCACTAATAGTAACCCTTAGGTACCTTGTCCCTACACACCCATACCCGCCATTATTATTATAATTGTCATTATTATTATTATTATTATTATTACTATTATTAGTAGTAATATTTTTATTTATTATTATTATTATTATTATTATTATTATTGTCCTCCTCATCATCATCATCATTATAATCATCATCATCATTATTTGTATTATTATTATTATCATTTTTATTATTATTATATTATTATCATTAATATCATCATCATTGTTATTATTTTTATTATCATTATTATTATTGTTATTATCATAATTACTATTATTATGATTATTATTATAATTACTATTATTTTTATATAATTATTATTATAATTATTATCATTATTATTACTATTATTATTATTATTATTATCATTTTTATTATTATTATTATTACTACTATTATTATTAGTTTTTTTTTAATCTATTATTGTTATATTATTATTATTATTACTATTATTGTTATATTATTATTATTATTATTATTATTATTACTATTATTATTATTATTATTGTCCTCATCATCATCATCATCATCATCATCATCATCATCATCATCATTATTTGTATTATTATTATTTTTATTATTATTACTATTATTATTATCATTATTATTGTTATATACATAAGTTGTACTGTTCCTGTCGTGAAAGTATTGCCAGGGGAAAAAAAGTCCAGGGGGGGGGGGGAGGGGGGTTATGATGGTTGGGCTTGGGGTGCTAGGCGATGGTTTGCTTACTTGTTTTCAGTACAAAAAAACTTACATGTCTTTTTCTTCATCAGTTGTTTTGGAACAGGTACACACTTTTTATTTTGACAAAACTGTGAAAAAATATAGCATATAGAACCATGATTATATCTAATCCAATTAGATCAAAATAAGAAAGCTTAGGTAAACGGTTTTGAAAGGATTTAATGGATATTTTAAGCAGACATCAGCTCGGTAGCCTGCTCTTTTCAATGTACAACAATGGTCAAAAGGTCGTTCACGTGCGCAACGTGCACACAGGACCTCCTTGCTTATCATCCATCTCTGATAGAATTAGATTCCCTATCCCACATCCTACATTATTTTGCTTTTCCTAGGATTCGAACCCGTGGTCTTTTTGCCAGAGAAGTGAACATTGCACATCAAAACCACCAACAGGAAGTGATAACAGACCAGAAAACAATACGACCATTTTTTTGCCATCAAAGGGACTCGAATCCTGGACCTTCATTTGATAGGCAATCACCATACCTCTCAACGATGTACCCCTTAAAAAAGTGTTTGCTTGTTAATTGAAGATTTTAGGGCCCCACGACACACGAGGGTCAAAGAGGAGACAAAAAAAAGAACAGAAATTGATGAAAGTAATGGCCAACATAATTGTGATGCCTAAAGTAGAAAGGAAATAATAAGCTGGACAGGTAAGGGATTAAAAAAAGAAGAGAGGGAATAATAGCAGTAAAGAGAAGAGGAAGAAAGAGCGGGGTAGGAGGGGCTTGAGTCTTGTAAGAATTTGAAGAGGACCAAGAGGATTTAAAAAAGAATAAGAGGAAGGATGAACATGTAGAATGGAGGTGCACTGGTAGGTGTAAGATTCCAACTGTGCAGGTTTGTCTTCCAGAACCTTGGTTCTTGCCCGGATTAGAGTCAGCCAGTGCTTTCTTGGGAATTCCCACCATTTGTTTATGGAGTAAGTCGTCATTGGGAGATTCGTCCCATTCCCTCCATAGTGTCGCTCTGTGGTGAGATACCATTGGGAGATTTGTCCCATTCCCTCCATAGTGTCACTCTGTGGTGAGATATCATTGGGAGATTTGTCCCATTCCCTCCATAGTGTCACTCTGTGGTGAGATATCATTGGGAGATTTGTCCAATTCCCTCCATAGTGTCACTCTGTGGTGAGATACCATTGAGAGATTTGTCCCATTCCCTCAATAGTGTCACTCTGTGGTGAGATACCATAGAGAAATTTATCCCATTCCCTCTATAGTTTCACTCTGTGGTGAGATACCATTGGGAAATTTATCCCATTCCCTCTATAGTGTCACTCTGTGGTGAGATACCATTGAGAAATTTATCCCATTCCCTCTATAGTGTCACTCTGTGGTGAGATACCATTGGGAAATTTATCCCATTCCCTCCATAGTGTCACTCTGTGGTGAGATACCATTGGGAAATTTATCCCATTCCCTCCATAGTGTCACTCTGTGGTGAGATACCATTGGGAAATTTATCCCATTCCCTCCATAGTGTCACTCTGTGGTGAGATATCATTGGGAAATTTATCCCATTCCCTCCATACTGTCACTCTGTGGTGAGATACCATTGAGAGATTTGTCCAATTCCCTCTATAGTGTCACTCTGTGGTGAGATACCATTGGGAAATTTATCCCATTCCCTCCATACTGTCATTCTGTGGTGAGATACCATTGGGAAATTTGTCCCATTGCCCCCATACTGTCACTCTGTGGGGAAATACCACTCCAGGGTCCAGGCTTTCGGCAGTCACAAAGCTGTTATTATTATTATTATTATTATTATTACTATTATTATTATTATCATTATTATTATTTTTTTTTAATTATTTTTCTTACCTTTCCATCGCCACAAAGCATCCCATTGGGCGCGTATTCTCCGAAAATTGCCCTACCACCATTATCGCTCGGGCACCTGCTGTTTCCTGGCTGACATAGAATCATCATGTAGCTTGGCATCTTGCAAGTATTTACCTACGGATGGAGATGATAATATAAATTGTGTCAATCCTTTAATCTTTTTTTTTTTTTCTTCATCTCTTTCTTACTTGTTCTTTCTTTCTTTTTCTTATCTTTGAGTTGGTATCATCAACAGAGCAGTGAACACAACCGCTAAGTTTAAAATTCATTTATCAGTTTACTCGACAAGTACAAGGTGACCACAGCAACAACAACAACAACAACAACAACAACAACAACAACAATAACAAAGACGACGACAACAACGACGACGATGAGGACGACGACGACGACAACAACAGGAGAAAATGAGCTCACACAGCTTCAATGGTATTGACAAGGATGCACATAATATCTACAAGGGAACTTTCACAGAAAGGTAGAACAATTATCAGTATTAATTAAGTCTGATTGTCTCAGTGTCTCAAAGGTCGGTTGCCTTGATGTACATCATTAAGGAAGATCCTCTAAATTTCAAGAAACAGTAAGTGATGTGGGGGGAGCAGACATTGGGTATAAAGAGAAATTCCAAATAAAAAAGTCAATATTATATTAGGTTTTATAAGTCAACTAATCAAAAACGTTATGATTTTTTCAGCTCATAATTTGTATTAATTTACTGTTGTGTTTATTAAAGAATCAGCCTATGTTAAATGGACTCATTAGTCTTTCTCAATGAGCACGTACCACCAAAGGCAACAGCAACTATTGTTTGGCTAAGATTGAGTTAGACGCCTAATGTATTGCTCATCACGCCATGCAAGATTAGACACGGTGATCTGATTATCTGCCTGTCTTCATTTCTTGTGATCCAGAGTATTTTCTAGCTCCTTGGAGCTGGGTCCCAACACTGCTAAAGGCGGTAAGAAGAGAAAAAGATAACAGAACACAGTATATTGAAGAATCAATATTTTGAAGTCATCAAAGTTAATGCATTAATTTGTGTCTTGGTGAATTAAATGCAAAATTGCAGAAGAAACCAGGACAAAAACTGAACGGATACTGCTCAGATCTAGAATGTAATTAAGTCAAACTGACTTAGAAGCGCATGTAAACTTTAAAAACAAAGCATTCCTGTCCATAAACGTTGTTAGGAAAAAGGCATTTTTTGCGTGTTTTTCTTTCTCTCTCATCAGAACTGACAATAATAGTACATCATCTCGTCCGTCCTTTCATTCCACTCAGCCTGTTGAAGGCTGTTGTCCATACAGGCAATGCTGTCTAGGTTCATCGTTTTCATAGGAGTTATTCGATTTGCGACTCAGTGACAGTGATATGCATTTTTTTCATGCCTTTTGGTATATGACTGCAGGGTCACAAGTTAAACGTACTGAGTACGTGTATACACAAAGGGGATTTAAGATCCTGGGTCTTCCTGGACCATAATGCTATGATGCGTGATTTCCATTGCTTTTTTTTTTTTTTTTTAAAGGAGAGATGATATTTGTTGCCATTGTAAATAATAGCTCTGTGATGTCGATATGTGTTTTGAGAGATGATAATATTTATGTTTTAGTGTAGATCATCACTCTACTATTTGTGGTTTGATCTGTTCACTCTTTTAACTAATTCTATCATCTCAGTTTCCCGTGGGCTCCACTGTGACTCTATTGTGTTGTGGGGTCCTAAAACCACCGATAAATAAATAAATAAATAAACAAATAAATAAATAAATAAATAAAAAATAAATAAATAAATAAATAAATAGATAAATGAATAAATAGATAAATAAAATCTTTCAGACCCTCGATCAACTCAGGTCTCTTCATACACATTTAATTTGAAATTTAACTTCACATTTAATCAAAACTGTCGTTAACTCATTCCCTTTGTATTTTTAAGTCACGCCCGTGTAGTCAATGGGAACAATAAAACACAACAACAATGCGGTAATGGACTTCAGAAGCCCAAAAATGTAAGCGTTTCGGGAAAGGCCTTTAAGACGATGTCTTACCGTGAGGCCACGGAAGCAAGCCCTGAAGTTTCGATATGACGCCTTCCTCAGACACACTTCGTCCACAGATAAAAACTCCACTGTGTTTTCTCTCGTCACGTTGAAGTAGGATGGAGTGGAATTTGTTTGTCCCAGACAATTTTGCCTTTCCATGGAGGTAAACAGTGAAAACATGAATGAATTTGTGGGTTTAGTAATTAATCTTTTGAGAAGGACTCAATTCCCTCAGTTCTCTGTGAACTTTTATACTAAGGCAGTAAATGTTAGAATGTGTCTACTAAAATAACCAGCAAGCTAAAAACATTCCAGACGTTTAAGTTTAAAATCAACCCTAGGTGACCTTACAAGTAGGACCAACCACAAGGTGGCGCTTCCCAGCGACTTCAGTCTCGGTTGTCCCGGTCTTCTTTTGGGGCAGACCCAGAGGATGTATGTCCACCAAGGCATGTAATGTTTGTCCAATTTCCAAAGACATATGTCCCCCAAAGGCATGTAATGTCTGTCAAATGTCCAAAGACGTATATTCCCCAAGGGCATGTAATGTCTGTCAATTGTCCAAAGACGTATGTCCCCCAAGGGCATGTAATGTTTGTCACATGTCCGCAGTAAAACACGACCAAGCCAATATTGAAAACAATCAAGGGAATTTTATTTTGACAAAGTCGTCGCCATCTTGGCTTTTCTTCTGCCCAAAGTTGTCAACTCGGCCAATTAACAACCAAAATAAAACCATTACCAGTACACAACAGGGCAAAATAAAGAGTTTTATCTGTTTCTTATTTCTTTTAGTATTATCATGAACATTATTATCATTATTACTATTATTATTATCATTATCATCATCATCATCATTATTATTGTCATCATTACTATTATTACTATTACTATTATTATTATTTTTTTTTATTATCTTTAATCTAGATTATACCTACCACTGTGGTGAAAGTTTTTCCACACCAGTCCTGACGGAAGCATGGATCTCAAACTGGCCCTTGGATTTCACCGAGATGTACCCTTTGGTATTGAAGTTTGACCCACCCAGGCTGAAATAGGACATGGTAAATAGTAAAAAAATACTCATTCAGACACCACAGACTCCATAAGTTTTTTGTTTACTATGATTTCTCTATCACCTCTATCACCCCAGCAGCCATTCCTCTACTCCCCGTGCCACTACCCTACCATCATTTCACCAAAATGTACCCTTTGGTGTTGAAGTTTGACCCCCCCAGGCTGAAATAGGACATGGTAAATAGAAAAAAAATACTTATTCAAACACCACGGACTTCATAATTTTTTTGTTTTTTACTATGATCTTTCTATCACCTCTATCACCTCGGCAGCCATTCCTCTTTTCCCCGTGCCACTACCTTACCATCACAATGAAGGACAGGATAAAATGGAGTGAACTTTTTTACTGCGTTTTGTCGACAGTCCATATCTCACAATTTTGTATGTTGCAGTGGGAAATGCAGTGGTTTTCACCTTTGTTTCTGTACATTGTCCCTCCCTCCCTCCTCCTCCTCATACTACTCTTGTTTCTGTACTTTGTCCTTTCTCCTCCTGCTCCTCCTACTCCTACTCCAGCTCCACCACATCTTCCTTGTTTCTGTTCATTGTCCCTTCCTTCCTCCCTGCTCTTCCTCCTCCTCCTGCTCCTTCTCCACATCCTCTTTCTGATCCCATGGGATTTTTACTATCTTGAGGAGCTGTCTTGCAGATTTTTGTTACCAAACGATGCAATCAGCCTTTGAGTGTGTCGATATCCTTCTTTATGCAAATAATTGCGAGAAAACCTGAGAAACTTGTTGAAAACTAACCCCCAAAAAACAGCAACCAGTATTGCGAGCAGCTGAAAGCTCCGTTGACCGGAAACAGGCGAGGAGATCATCAAGAGAAACGAGAGAATACATTGCTGCTACGGACTCTCTCTCTCTCTCTCTCTCTTCCTTCCTTGCCAGATAGACTGTAGAAATTTTATATCAAACATCAGCAAACAATCCCTGGATGGATTTCTCTCTCTCTCTCTCTCTCTCTCTGCGTCTGTCCCTTCATTTTCTTTCTCCCCTGTCTCTCTTCCCCCTCTCTCATTCTCTCTCCGTCTCCCTCTCTGCGTCTCTCCTTTATTTTTCTCTCTCCCCCTTTCTCTCTCTTTACCCCTCTCTCATTCTCTCAGTCTCCCTTTCTGCGTCTCTCTCTCTCTCATTTCCTCTCCCCATCTCCCCCGCTTTTCTCTCCCTCCCCCGCCATCTCTCTCCAACTCTTTTTGTAGAGCTAGCTTGGTAAAACTACGATTGTTCTACTGGTAGATAAAGTCTTGTAAGAGAAGAGATGAAATTGTATTATCATACTAACATCACAGCAAGGTGTTTCACTGTCTGCATTGCCGAAGAGGTGGTTCCTTGGAAGCCCACAATAATCACGCTATTCTTGCTGCAGATGCTGTCCTTACGGGAGAAGCCTGGGGGAGAAAAGTAAACCTCAAATGAGTACTGCTGGTAGTATAATAATCAATACACAAAGAGAGTGGTAGCAGGCTTGTAAAGACAAAAAACGTGACAAAGACAGCGACGTTTCAACGTTTCTCTCTGTTATATGTACTGTGCTTGACAAAGACCTTTGGTTGAAACGTCGCTGTCTTTGTCACGTTTTTTGTCTTTACAAGCCTGCTACCACTCTCTCTGGGAGAAAAGTAAGCTGGATATTATGTGGAGTAGACAGTGGACACAGCAAGGTCGGTCGCAGCGAGGCACTGTAGATCTGTAACTGGCCTGACCATGTTATTCCCATTAATGCAGTGTATCTAATGTAACTGTGTGGGCTATCTGTGTCAGGCTGTTGTCAGACAAAACACAGAGGTAATGGCTGGGAGCAGACACCTTGAATCAAAGATTCCAGGCAGTACGGTGTTGAGAGGAGGACAAGACAAAGCCAGAGTGAAAGGTAAATGAATAGAGAAAATAAAGAAAATAAACTGTCTGGACTCAAACCCCAGATCTCTGGATTGCCAGTCCAGTGTGCTAATCATTACACTACCGAGACTGTCCGATCATTGAGATAATTTGATTTATTTAAAAATCTCTTTAGCACACAGGTGGGCGGTGCACACCCAATGAAACAGATATGACGATCTGCTGTCGGACGGCCTTTTAAATCCCCCTTCAAAAAGTGAGTAGTATTCACCTTATAACAACCTGTCATGTTGATGCTGGGGCACGGCAGTGAGTACAGGCTTGTGAGACAGGTGAGTCAAATGTACAGAGTTCTGCTGTGACTGGACTTAAGTCGTCATGTACAGTATGTTTATATATTTGTGAGTGAGCTGGTGTGTGTGTGTGTGAAATTGTGAGTGTCTGTATTATGTATGTGAGCGTGCACATATCATGTCTCTGTGTGTCTACGTGTACTCGCAAGTGTTAATTAAATGGGAAAAGCCTGTAAAATGAAGATGAAACTAAAAACCTCATTTACACAATCGCACACAAAAGAAAACAATGACAACAGCAACAACAACAATATCAAATCCCAAAACAAAACAAGGAGAAGAAGAGAAGAAAAACACATACAATGTAAAATCAAACGAACTGTTCCCATATAGTATTGATATTCACACTAGGAAATTAAAGACGTTTTTTTTTCACCCAGCTCCAAAAATCCTTAATGCCGAAAGCAGAGTAGGGGCGCCTCGCGGGAGATTTCAGCGTGGTTTTTTTTACGTTTCTATTATTAAACAAACGGACTGTGAGTGAGTAGGTGGTCCTCAATGACTCCAACCTCGAGCAATTCAGTCAGCTTGTCACTAGATATTATAATATTTAAATCGGATCGTAAAAAAGACGCGCTGAGACTCCCGCGAGACAACTCAACTCAGTTCGTGGCACCATGCAGTCACTGATGTGGTTTTCTTCTCACCTAAGCCCGTCTCGTACCTGGAGAGGACAAGAAGTGCATCATGTGTTAGCTTCTAATGGGTAGTGTGAGTATCTATGGCTCAAGTGTTACAAACTCCCAAGAGCCAAAATCCTTAATATACATCCAAATCACTTGATATGGCACACCGGTTACTGTGGATAGATTTTAAACTCTCTCTCTCTCTCTCTCTCTCTCTCTCTCCCTGCCTCCCTCCCTTCTCACACACTTGCACACACAGACAAACAGTCACACACACACACACACACACACACAAAGTTACGTAACCATGATACCAGTGGCCATCTTGAATTTTATAGCATAACTTTGAGGCCTAATAACTCAACCATTTACGATCAAATTGAATTCACATTTTAAGTGTGTAAAAAGCAATGTAGTCCTAATAACTTTTAGAGATGGACTTATGATATTCTGTTTTAGTTTTATTATTATCTTCATCATCATCATCATCATCATCATCATTATTATTATTATTATTTTTATAATTGTTAATTTTTTCCTCTGTAGCTACCATGAAAATCTTCCAATTTTTTTTTGCCAAAATTTATACTTTGAAGACCTATAAGTAATTAGGGAAATCTTTCTCAGGCACCATTGGCCAGGGTACGCCACTCACCCCGTCCACATGAGTGCCACATCATGCTGGTTTGTGCGTCCTGTTTGCTGTATCCAGTGCTGGATGTTTCTTTCGACGGCATCGAAATCCAGCAGCCACTTCTCTTGTGTTGCCGCCTGGTCTGGAATGAGCTCC
>JBCIKM010322004.1:0-11444 GCA_039654465.1 Melibe viridis | reverse complement strand
ACCCGCTGCCTTCGGAGGGTTTTCACCTCCTGCCGGCCCGCAGGGGACGTATTATATTCCCCGGGTCCCCACGGGGACAACTGGGTGTAAAAGGCCAAGGGCCTGATTAGAGATTAGTTGATACTCAAGTATAGAAAAATTCCCAATAACTAAAATTTTTCAGCTTCAATTCCATGCAATGATAATAGAGATAAATGTTGTGAGTTGCACGATGTGTTACATTCTCGCTCACACTTGGGAAGAATGATGTATCGAATCCAGCAAAAGCAATCTGCCACAAATGCCATTAGATATACAATTATTTAACAGATAAGAAAGATGGCGTAAATGAGTGCAACATTATCGAGTGACACTAGAGTATACCTGAGCAATATATTCCATCCACCTTAACTTCATTAATAATACCAGAAAATAAAAAGCCGATTTCAACTTTGATGCAAATTGGGAGTCAGAAAATCCAGACAGAGTAGAAGCTGATGTGACACTCTTGATTCCACTCCAGCAGTATTCACAGTCTGTAAATGGAATCTTAAGAAAAAGTCTAAAAGAGGAGCCAGAAGAGTCTACTCTGTCTGGACTTGGAACTCTACTGCCTGCCCCCAAGAGTCTACTCTGTCTGGACTTGACTTGGAACTCTACTGCCTGCCCCCAAGAGTCTACTCTGTCTGGACTTGGAACTCTACTGCCTGCTCCCCTGGTTTTTTGCACAGCAAACCCCCAAAATTTTGCATGAAAATTTGCAAATTTTGCAAGTCAAAATGCCTATTTTTGAGACTCACTGTGAAGTCATTTTAATTAAAGAAAAAGTGCCTTACTAAATGCAGCCACAAGCAGCGCTTATAAGTTTCAAAATTGAGTGCCATCATTATAGGATACTGTTTGTCTTTTTATATAGTAGACACCCAGAGAAGAAATTCACCACAGCCTGCAGCCTCAGGATTGGTGGGCTTAGGGAACATAACTTTGAGATAAATGAGTATCACACAACCTTAAAAAAAAATATTTAAAAATGACAATTTAGTTAACCGCATGTCTCAATCTCAACATTAATCCTAAGCCCAGACTCAAACTAATACTAATAGAAAATCAGCATTTAAATTAAACTAAGCTTTCATTGCAGATCAGTCTACGAAGAAAAAATAGTTTCAGAGGAACAAACACAATTATTTAACTGAAATTGAAGCTGAACAGAGAAATTCTCTGACTCTCATTCCCATAATATTTCTGATGTGCATCCACTTGCTTCGTTTTAAAGTTTGAAAAGAAGACACCTACTTTGTGGAAAACATGCCACTGCCATGAGAATCTTTCTTCAGCAATATAGTAAGTTGTTTACAATGTTCTATACATTTAAAAAAGAAAGAAAATAACAACAGAAGGAAAATCACCTTTTAAATGAGAAAAGCGATCACCAGCAAGAATAACCAGCGTTGTTTGTATGGAATCATGCAATAAGTTATAAGAAGCTGTGCAATAAGTTCTAAGAATTACCTTTCTACGCTTTTGCTTTTTGCATGATGTTAACATAATCACAAAAAAGTGACTCAGTGCACAACTTTCTATCTGTTGAAAAGTAAAGCGATGACAAAGGGAGATAGAATTTTTGATGAATTAGTTTTTATCGAGTGGAAAGTTATTTCATGCTCGATGTGATCAACTTTCCTCGATAAGGACGTAGTCACAGCCTTCGGCTATTAAAGTACACTAACATAACATACGAACAGCATTGAAAAATGAAGCACTTCTTGTGTAGTGCAGGCACTCTGATGGTCCATTCATTGCCACATTGCTCTTTCAACAAGGTTTCCCTTCCAACCGTTCAATTGCCAAGTAGTGACAATATGTACATGAATAGAAACAGCAAACAGCTTACTACCCATCTGTACTCACAAAGTCTGTGTCTGTCAGTTCTCATTGATACAGTCTCTTCCAAGCCTGTGCATGAGTGGAGAGTCAGGATGACTAATTGATTGCCGCTTCTATTTTTTTTTTTTTTTTAATTCCCTCATAATAAATTTTGGGGTCATTTGAATGTCCTTGTGGGTTTTTACAAATTTTGCGGCTGCATTGCGGGAGGCTAAAAAATTTGCAAGCAGCTGAAACTTAAAAATATGGCTGATGCTTCCTTTCAGGTGTTCAACTGATAATAATCATAATATATACAAATGCAGAAAATATAATAGTTTCTTGCCCTTTTTGAACAAGCCCGGGGTCCAACTCTTATTTGAACAAGCCACGGGCAGGTCCAACTTATTGATGGATCAAAGAGCGGGGTTATTATTTGCTTCTCACACTAGCACTTTTTTCCATGTTCAAGTCAAAATGGTTGATGATTTCATCACCCATTCACCTTGTTTATTGGAGGTTTTAATGCCCATGACACACAAGGGTCATAGAGGAGCCCAAGGAAAGCAAGAAAATAGATTTTGTTCAAAGAGGGAATACATCAAACCACAAACAGTCGAGCAATGGCCATCACCCATTACAGCATTATAGTACAGGAAGACACAAGATCTTTAAACCCCCTTTGTGTACAAAAGTACTCAGTGCGTTTAACTTGTGACCCTGCAGTTATGTACCAAAAGGCATGAAATAAGGGATGACCACTGAGTCGCAAACAAGACAACGAAAACAGGACATCACAGAGAAGGGGAAAAAAAAAAAGACGACAGCTTCAGTGTAAAAGATAAGAAACAGAAGTAGAAGAGCCCACCAGGGACTCCTACCAACCGTCCACCCATTTACCTTGAATAAATCTCACTCCCTGCCCCCACAAAAACAAAAGCATGCACAGATTCCCACAAAGGAACAAACTTCCAAAGACTCCTCAATGCCTAAAGTTTCTAATAAATTTAAGCTGTCAAATTTGAACTGTAACTGACTAAATCAATTCTGGTGCTTAATAGTAATGGTGTTGATAAAGCAGATTATTTAAACTGATTTATTTAATTACTTATCTTTTGATTTTTGTGAGGCACTGATTCTGTCAAATGGAAAATTGCCTTATGGACAATAAAGAACTATTATTATTATTATTATCCTTTCAATATTTAAAATATTTTGAGCAAAAGAAAACCAACCAAACAATTATTTTAAAATCCCCCAACAAAGAAACCCCCCCCCCCCCAAAAAAAAAAAAAAAAAATTAAAAAAATAGCAAAAACAAAACCCACACAACAAGGAATACAACATGAACAAATACTTAACAAATAGCAATTTCAAGGAAGACACAAAAATATTAAATAGCAACTGAAAATAATCAATTTACATCACTCTTGAAAAGTTAATTTGCACACATCCCTGATGAAATATAATTTGTATACTCAAGCAACAAGTAAGCTCAATTTTCTTTTGCGTCATCTCTCCTTTGAGATCATTCTCCATTTCTTCCTCCATGAGATAGAAAACATCCTGAAAGTAAAGCTCAGCTCTTAACACCCACTTAACTTCGATTTCAAGTCCCTCCCCTTCCCTTCCAAGAATGATCTATTCACTCATCCATTAAAATCTCATTAAATTCCTTTCTGATGAAAATCAAAATTCTGTGACAGGGTTTAGCCATTTTGCCTTCTAGACAACTAATAAATAACACTGAAATAACCTCAGAACACTCCATCACAAACAGTGCTGTATCAAAGCCTCAGATAAAGTGAGTAAAATGGGGTGTTTTTAAAAACTGTACATGATGAATAGAAAGTGATGATCTACGAAAAAGATCATAATCAGAATATGAATGCAAAATGCTGAAATGCTTTTGGAGAACAATTTCTAAACTTTATTGCTTCCCTCAAATGATTGTTGAAGCAAGATTGGTTTCACACTAGTGCAAGACTGAATCCGTATGGAGCAGGACTACCATGGACTACACTAGATGGGAGGTGAATGGTGAAATAGCAAGCTATATCTAACCAGGAGTCATGATTAAATTGATTTATTGTCAGTCCCAAAATATATTATCAAATCATAATACCATTATAAAGAGAATCCTGGCAAAATTCATTTCTTTCTCAAACACTTTTAGTCTGTATTCATCGCTGGTGAGACTGACCCAGATAACATTGACCAAATTAGGAAAAAACAAAGAAAGTTGAATGAATAAAAAAAAAGAAGAAAAAAGATACTGTTAAGTTTTTATAACATAACATGTTTTACAGAAACTACGACAACATCAACCACTATTTTTTATCTCTCTTAACAAACCTCTTCAACTTAAACCATAACAATAGGTACCTGGTAACTGAAGTAGCCGTTAGATATGATATGAAATGGACAAAAATAAAGCAATAACACAGAAGAATTGGACAAGCATCCTCTATATTGTCCTAAGAATAAAGATCAGGAAAAAAACTCTTCATGAGATCAGTGATAGCCAGGCTTGATAGTTTTTTAAATTTCTGATCGAAACACATAAACATGAAGGGGGAAAATGAATCCTTTCGATGGTCACACAGAATGTTCCAATTTGCAGTGGTTTCAAGATGTAGAAAGCAAGCTGTACTTTGCAAAAGATGATGGGGAGGATTCTACACTATGATGAAATAGTTTCTTTAAATACACAGTCACTCTATCACATTGAACAAGCTCTGCTGTCTTGGGGGGTGGGTGGGTGGGGGCAGAGAGGTGAAAAACAAGCACATTGCAGTCCTTCCTTCACTTGTCCCTTTCCACTTGAGGTACAAGTGATGAAGTTCAAAATATATCTTAAATCCATCCTAGTTTGAAGGAACACAGTAAGTTTTGTTGGCACTCCACCTTGGCGTGGAACCAAAGTCTTTTGTCTTTGGTCTACATGAAATGCTGGGACCATGAAACCCTCTTCAGAAACAGAAAGTCTGTGGCTGATTTAATACGTGTTCTCATGACCAGCCAGGACATAGAGGTTGGAGTTAGCATTGGTGTCGTGGGTGGGTCTGCTCTCAAGGCAGATAACTCTGTGAGAAAGGAAATGAAAAATAATAGTCTTCAATGAAAGAGAGTTGAATGGCTTATGACTGTACTTAAGGATTCATGATTGCCCCCCTGAGAACATCACTACCTAGTCAGAGAAAGGAACTTTAAAAAATTTTAAAAAGGAAGAAAAAAAAAAAACTACATTTCTGCAGCCCAAGTTTTGAAAATTATTTATTTCCATCATAATTTGATTTCAGAAAAGAAAACCAGGGACAGGATTTCTCTTATAAAAAAAAAAAATCCTCAAAAAATCCAAATCAAACTCACCTATCTGACCCTAAGAGACGGAAAACTCTCGTCTTATCACAGATTTCTTGGGTGACCTGTAGTGACAACAAAAAGTAATTTTGAAATTAAAAACGCAGACAAAAAAATAAAAATAAAAATAAATTGAAATTGCACACAAAAAGTAAATTATCAATTAGGAATAGAGCAAATAATTCTTATATTTCAAAGACTCCCTGCAAAAACTGATTATCTCCACTCTTGACTGAATTAAAATTAAAAACATATCTTAGCTAATTTTGACCCATCTATATACTGCAAAAATTATTTCTGGGAAAGGCAAAAAGAGGAGATAATAACATCTTGCAGGGATGAAATATTGCAATCAAACACACATTTTGGTAATCATTTTCCCCATAATTTACCAAGACCTTATCAATTTACAATGTATTTTAAAGAAAAAACAAAGGGTGCGAGTTTCTCATGAAATGCAAACAATAAACGTTAAGAAATTTTTTAGCAATGAACTTTTCAAGTCATTACATTAATTACATGAGAACAAGTGGGTTTCAAATGAAATTTACCTGAGAGATTCACCCTTCAAACTTGTAGCTAAATAATTTTAATATTAATAATATCAAATCTCTCACCTCATTCGCTAAAAAGTTTCTGCCTTGCATTCCATGTTTATGGAAGGCAAGTACACTGTCTTGCAAGACCACTGAAATCAGAAAAAAAAATTTTAAAATCTTGACTTAGTTCATGATGCCAACAAAATTCATATATTATGCCCATGAAGAGCAATGACCCTATTGAGAAAATTCCAAACCCATGCCCTCCACCCGCATCCCAGCTAGAGGCACTGTGACAAAAGCAGGAATGAGGAGAAAAAAAAGTTTGTTTATTGCAGGTTCTAGGGCCCCAAGACACAAGAGTCATAGAGGAACCCAGGGGAAAGTAAGATGATAGAATAAGTTCAAAGAGGGAACATCAAACCACAAACAGAAGAGAGATGGTTTACACTAAAAAATAAATAAAAATATCATCTCTTAAAACACATGGACACCACTAATAGATGATTTACAATGACAAAAAATATCATCTCTCACAAAAATAAGCAATTGCCATTACTCACAACAGCATTATGGTACAGGAAGACCCAAGATCTTTAAACCCCCTTTGTGTACAAAAGTACTCAGTACGTTTGACTTGTTACCCTGCAGTTATGTACCAAAAGGCATAAAATAAGGGATGACCACTGAGTCGCAAAGAAGAATCACCACTAAGTCGCAAACAAGACAACAAAAACAGGACATCACAGAAAAGGGGGAAAAGTACGACGATAGCTTCAGTGTAAAAGTTAAGAAACAGAAGTAAAAGAGCCCACCAGGAAATCCTGCTAACTGCCCACAAAAAATGGCTGTTTGATTTTAGAGTTTAAGTTCAACTTGACAAAGAAAAGAAACCAGTGATCGACAATCTCCATTTCAAGTCAGGTTTGGAACAAAATAGACTGGTGGAGACTGCTATAAGACCCAATCTTTTAATGAAATGCTTTATGCAAAGGTAGGCTTTTATCTCCTCCAAAGCAGTGTCTACACATATGGCTTATACTGTTTCAACTCTCTTTTTTTTAATTTCCACGAATAGATATAATCATTACCTAAAGAGTCCACAGGTCGATCAAAATGTAACTCTGCTTGTTGCCTCCTACTTGATTTCAGCCTTCCTGACATACTGACCACTTTCACAAATTCTGGAGAAAAAAAAAAAAAGAAAAAAAAAAAAATTGAATAAGGCTGAAGAGAGCTTTATCTTCAAAGTAAAAAATACAATTTTTAAAATAAAAAATGTGTTTAAAAGAAGTGTAAAAATTTACAACAAAGAAAAATTCTCATAAATCAATAAAAAAAAACAACTTTTCAAAGGCTAAGAAAAACCATTTAATTGAGGACTGCAAGTTACAGCTAAAATCAGAGAGGATATCTAATTTTTCTAAATGAGATGTAATTTAGAGTAATCAAATTTGACCCCAAAAATATACATTACAACAAAACGAGTTTCCAATTTAAAAAAACAAAAACAAAAACAATTTCATATAATTTTTTTGTTTTTTTTTTTAAATTAAAAAAATTAGCCTGTCTGCCTGGAAACAGGAAAGCGCCCCAGTCTAGGCACCCACACTCGATGCCACCAGGAATCACCCATGTTGTCCATAGCAAACCACGATAGCCCTGGCAAAGGCTTGAACTCCACACCCTTTGGTCTGTGAGTAGAACACCTTGCCAACTGAACTATCAGGATACCGATGACTACATTAAAAGAATACTCTATCCCAAAATATGTTCTAGGATTACAGTTGATGACAACTGCAAAATAATGGGAGAGAAGAGTGTGTTGTGATACAAAAGCCAAAGGAAACGATAGAGATATGTACTTACTATCATAACATATCAAAACTGTGTCCTTCTCCAAATGTGTGACATTAACAACTGGAAGTAATTCTCCTGGGAAAAAAAAAAACATATAAAAAAGTATATACTCACCAGCTATGGCAACAGATGTGTGTTTTTTGTTGTTTTGTTTTGTTTTGTTTTGTCAAGGGGGGGGGGGGGGGGGTTGGATAAAAAAATTCCTCTCTTCTCAATTTTCCGACCTTTTTTCTTTCTTTGTGTTCCCCAACCCCCCTTCTCTCCCCTCCCTCCCCCCCCCCCCCCACACAAAAAAATTCATCTATTATAAATTTTCAGACTGTTTGTCTGTCTGTGTGTTACCAAACTCCTCTGCTCTCTGTTGAGCAATCTTTGCAAAAAAAGTTATCAAATCAAAGCTCTCTCTTCAAGGAATGTCTATGGGGAATTTCATATTAAGAAATGGATAACTTCACAAATAATATTAGTGAGGCAGAGAGACAACGAATGAGACGCCACCATAGTTGTTGGTGACAGTTTCTCATCCCAAACTGTGCGTGACAAGTGACTGCGAGAAGTGAGAGGCTGGTGACTACTTGGATGAGGCAGGGAGGGGGGAAGGGGGAAGGGGATGGGGAGAGAAGGGGGGTGGGGGCGATTTAGTGGAATCAGAGATTAGGAGCTACAAGGAGTCTCCGGTGGAATTGGGAAACTAAAACGTAGTTTGCAGTTAAGTTGTACAACAAAAATTTACGACCGTACCAAAAACAAATGTCCCTTTATCATACCTTACTTAAAAAATAAGCAAACACAAGAAGATAACAAAGATCCTGCATAAGAGTCTTGTCTATACAGAAAATCTTTTAACATCCTGTCTCAGTTTGTCACTCACCCCGAGAAGACTCAACATCTGTGAACCAGCTGGTGGTGCTGTTGAGATTGATGACGTCAAACTTCACATGGTTCTTGTCATGCCTAGACAAAGTTTCAGAGAAGAAACTTTACACAGCGGTTCAATTTCCACAACAGGTAAAAAGGGTGAAATTCAATCATAGTCCAACAAAAGTGAGAACTTTTTACTAAGAATTGTATGTTTTGTTTTGTTATCCATGTCCCTTCATTCCGCCAAAGCAGTGTCAGGACCCAGCTCCAAGGAGCCAGGAAGAATTCTGGATCACAAGAAATGAAGACGGGCAGAGGATCAGTCCACCGTGCCAAATCTTGAATGGCATCATGAGAAATACAAGAGGTATTACTCAATCTTAAGCCAAGCAATAGTTGCTGTTGCCTTGGTGGGATCTGCTCATTGATAAAGATCAATGAGCCAATTCACCGCAGGGCATAAGATATGTATGATGGATTCAAACTTGATTGCGCTTATATACCTGCTCCAATAAAAAATTTCAGGCTGAAAACTAAAAAGAAGAGAAAATTTATAAGAGAGGGGAAACAGATGGAAGTGTCTGTCTTACAATGCATTTAGGGAGTGCCATTTCAAAAGCATGTTAAGCAAAAAGATATAATAAAAAAAAAATTAAAAAAAAAAAAGCAGAATAAAACAATCCTCAGTAGACAAAATTGGCTCAATTTGTCTTTTGAAAATGAAATCTAAAATGCTTGGCCCAAATTCCAATTCTTGATTTTATACAAAGAAAAAGAATAATGAACCAAACAAGAACAATAATATAGGTAACAGAAGAAACAAACAATCCCTCCCCCCCCCCTTCCCCCACAAAGGGGAAAAATACAAGAAAGAAAGAAAGAAAGAAAGAAAGCAAGCCATAAAAAATTAAAATTTCACACGTATTTGTTTCAGCCACCCAGCGGTCATAACACAATCAAAAGAGAACACAATAGAGATTGACGTTGGTCCAAGCACCTCCTTCTCAGTCGACATGCTAACGATGAAACACAATAACTAGAAAGCTGAGAGTAAGATGGCTTTTAACTTGCTGATAAAGAGCTGGTTGTAAAATTTAGCCATTTTGATTGTGAAGCTTTGCCAGACGGTAATGAATACTTAAGAACTGTCTGATTTGACAGCATATTATAGGGTTTGTTATTTCCGGAGGAGTTGTAGTATGATAGTAAATAAATAATTTTAGTTTTCAGCTGTCAAAGAGCTCAGGTTTTGTCTCCGTGGGACACTCGCTTCACAGTGAGAGCATGGGCATGACAATAAATTACGGACAGTGAAGAACTATCTGACAGATGAACTAATGAGCTCGCAAGTGAGGTCTATGGATTTGCACACTAGCGTGATCACAGAGAAAAAAATTGTAGGGAATTCCAAGGAAAAACAATTACTGTGATTGGTATGATATTCAATACCCGCTAATGGGTCCTTTGACAACGTAGTACTGCCCAGCCAACTCTCAATTATATCTTATGGAAACCTATATACCCGTTCAAAACAATTCACGATACCCAACAACTATGAAGTCTATTAGTAACTAGCTCCAATGCTTTGTTACTATGCACCAGCTCTCTAAGGATTTAAAGCCTTAAAGTTCTGGACGCAGTCGATTTTTTTTTTTTTTAAACTTTTCACATCAAACAAAGTGCCCAGTGGGTCAAATCGTAATAGTTACAATTTTATAGTGGTGGTTGGCCACCATGAAAATATGTCATTCTCCCTCTTTGATTTTTCCCATGAGAATATTTCAATCGTAAAAAAACCCCAAAAAAACCCAAGATAACCCAATCTTTAAAATAAAAAGGACATAACTTTGACAAGAATTTCAAGAAAAAATAACAAGACAGGCTTACCCTTTTCTCACTCCATAACAGATCAAAGGATATTCTAGCTCAGGACTGATGAACATTTCAAACACATCCAACTGAGGGGGCATTTGTTCTGTCTCAAAAGTCTGGTTGAAGATATGAGCATGTTAGATAGAACAAAAAGAACAATGTGAGTATGATCCAATACTCTGGATTTTCTCATTTCATTAGTGAGTAAATTTAAAAAGTTCCCTTTCACATTTCTACACTTAGAGCACTCGTAGCAATACAAATATGGTGGAAAGGTAAGACATTGGATGAAATAGATACACAATAATGACTATTGCATCTGACCAAAAACTGTACCTTAAGCAGCATGAATTTGTTCAGTGGTTCATACCACTGCATGAGAATGACAGCATTGCTTGCCGCCCCACACAAGTATCTGTATCCATTGTAAGGGTTTCGACCAACACAGCAGCGTAAACAGCCGCGTGTATCTGGGACTTTGATGGTAGGTTGAAGACGCCTGTGAAAAATATTTACATAATAAAAAAATTCCTATAGCAGGAAAAGAAGCCACAAGATAAATTCAAATATTGGTCTGTGCCCATATTTATATCAGAATCTAGAGAAGTAATAAGTTCTGGTAAAGTAAGAAGGTATGAAATTTCACAAAGTTTCATATAGCAGCCTAAAAGCCCCACATAAAATTATCCCTTCAAGAGAATTTTCACAACAGATACATGATTAAGAGAGGAATTTAAAGATTAATCTCATAATCTACTTGTGAACTTGATTTTCAACAGAGATTTCATTTTTTTCACTGATCTAAAGTGTGATCAAAAAATTAAAAAAAAAAAAAAAAGCACCAAAAAGAGTTCAAAACAAAAACCATGACCCAAGAATACATTAACAAATATATTTTCCCAAAGCAGTTAAAAAAAGAACAGAAAGACTGTTGAAATTGGACACAATTTTTTTTTTTTTCATTCATTCAAAACAGAACCTTTCTTTCAATATATCAGTATGAGCGATAACTCTTCTAACATACCTGGGAAATGAATAGCAAATAGTATAGACACAGTGCCGAGGTGAGTCAAAGCCATAGAGAGAAAGGAAAAAAAAACAGGA
>JBCIKM010321895.1:0-11447 GCA_039654465.1 Melibe viridis | reverse complement strand
CTGTTAACACGATTTTCGGTTAACACGATTTTTTTCAGTGGTCCCGTGGACATCGTGTTATCCGGAGTCTACTGTAACATGATCATGCTAAAGACTAAGATCATGACTCTGTGTTGTCTTTGGTTCATGAAACAACTAGGCTTATGATGAGAAAAAAAAACAAAAAACTTTTAACATTTGAATTTGCCTAAATATGACATTAATGACAAGGGTAGCTTGAATAAAAAAGACTGAATCAGAGCTCATCTTGTTTTCTACCAGTATCTACAGTCGTGATCTCATCTCTCGCCAGGAGTTGTTCTTTTAGCATTTCCGCTGTTCCTGGTGCAAAAGGGTCACCACTTAAACGTACTGAGTACTTTTGTACACAAAGGTTTCAAGATTCTGGGTCTTCCTGCACCATTATGCTGCCATTGTTGTTTTTTTGTTAGGAGAGTTGATATTTTTTGTCATCGTAAATTTTTTTTGGGTGTCTAAATGTATTTTAATAGATACATTTTTTTTCAGCTTAAATCATTGCTCTTGTGTTTGTGGTTTGATCTGTTCTCTCAACTTTTTCTATCATCTTTCTTTCCCCTGGGCTCCTCTATGACCCTCGTGTGTTGTTATGGGGCCCTAAAACCAAACAAGAAAAATAGTGGGTAGTCAAGGAAAATATCAAGCACGATAACAGATAACTAGGCTGTCCCCTCATTTTTTGCACAGCAAAACCCAAAAATTTTGCAAGCAAAATTGTGGAATTGCTGAATGACTTTCTATTGGTGACCATTGTTCAGGTACATGGAGGGATGAGCTGTGGCCAGACAACTGGACAGCGGTCACCCAAGACGGCCTACTGTCAGCCCAATTTGAGCACACGCTGCTGGTGACTGACACAGGCTGTGACATCCTGACACGGCGCAGAACCAACGATGGACTGCCCCACTTCATGGATCATCCTGACTATACCAAGAGTTAAGACAACAAATCCACTGTGCATGTGTGTATTTGTGTGTGCATGTGGTTTTGAGTTTGTGTGTGTGTGCGTGCGCACAGGCAATTTCATTTTTTAAAGGAAATTTGAATCAAAGGTTGTTTCTTGCTTATTCTTTGAATTCTTTTTTCAATCTTTTTATTTCTTTTTTTAATTTGGTTTTTTTGTTTGTTTTTGTTTTTGTTGGTTTTTGTTTTTTTTTTGGGGGGGGGGGTAAACCTCAAATTATTTCATATTATAAAAAAGATAAATTTTTTCAATTTCTACTTTTTTTTTCTTTAATTTTAATTTTACACCGAAGCTATCGTCTTACTTTTTCCCCTTTTCTGTGATGTCCTTTTTTTTGTCGTCTTGTTTGCGACTCAGTGGTCATCCCTTATTTCATGCCTTTTGGTACATGACTGCAGGGTCACAAGTTAAACGTATGAGTACTTTTATACACAAAGGGGGTTTAAAGATCCTGGATCTTCCTGAACCATTATGCTGTCATGAGTGATGGCCATTGTTTATTTTTGTAAGGAGAGATGTTATTTTTTGTCATTATAAATCATTTTTTAGTGGCTTCAAGATGTCTTTTGAGGGATGATATTTATTTTTTAGTGTAAATCATCTCTCTGCTGTTTGATCTTTTCACTCTTTTAACTAATCTGTCATCTTGCTTTCCTCTGGGCTCCTCTATGACTATGACCCTCGTGTGTTCTGGGGCCCTTAAACCTCCAATAAACAAACAAACAACTTTCAGGAGGAGGAGATGGGGGGGGGGGGGGGGTCGGGGAGAAAAACACCCTAAATTGGGGTTTCCACATTTGTAGATGCTTTGGTAAGCTTTGTAATGTAGCTCTGAAGTCACCAAATTCTGTGTCCCCAATGAACTTTCCATTTGACCCTTCTAGGGTTGAAAGAAGTTTGAATCAAAGCTTTAAATGCTGATTTTAATCTTTTTATTTCCTTTGGGTTTTTTTTATTTGTTTTGAACCGCACCTTGTTTCAGCTTATTAAAATAAATTTTTAACTCATTATTTTTTCAGTTAAGGGGGAGGGGGGGGGGAGGTAGCAACACCTTAAACTTGCATTTCCTGCTCAAAACATTGTTAAAGTTTTCCACGTTTAGATACTTTGACATATACTGCAATTGAGGAAAACAAATTCATTAGTAAAAACAGTTAATTTACTGCCCTTATTAATTAAATTGTGCAAGGCAACTGAAATGTGCCCGGCAATTGGTAATTCAAACCCTTAGTCCATGCAGAGATGATTCCAGCTCTGGTCAAGCTGTATTGTGTACTTGTGGACAGATAAAATGCACCACTTTTTAGAGCACCATGAATTTTTGTGTTATTGACCAATGCCTTCAAGCTGTTCAAGGACTGTCGACCGTATCATCGCCGTCCAGCAAAACTGAAGTATGTTAGTTCTTCTTTTTAATGTTTTATTTGCTATACCGCAATTACTAACTAGCTTCATGCTGTAGGACTAAGTTTTTGTTTTCCTCTATTTGACATTTAAAATTTGTAGTTTGTTATTGTATCAGTTAAAATTTTTTTTTTTTTTTTTCTTTTTCTTTTTACTTTTGCTCCTCTTGAAAAGTAGTCATTATAAAATACTATAGTTTTCCTGGACAGCAATAATTATATAGCTTTTAACTTTTTGAGCAATGTATTGCACCTATTACCATAATTCTCTGACTATAAGCCGCTCCTGACCATAAACTGCATTGGACTTCAAGCCGCATATGCAAGACACCTTTCGTTGTAACCAAATAAAATGGAGGCGAGAATACTGATCCGGTATGGTAAAGAATCAGGATTTTAGCGGAGCACGAAATATTGTGATGCATTCTTTTTCGGAATGAAATTAAATGCTGATAAGTTAACGTGTTGATCAGCTTTTACTTTGTTTGCCTCTTTTCTTTTTGTTATGGTCTGAAACGGACAGTGAGAGCGATTAGTGGAATCCGGATAAAGTCAACATCTGGGGACCAAGAAAAAGTGTTGACTTTAAACACAAAACGATCTGACAAAGCTCATGTTGACTTAGTGATTTAAATCTATATTAAGCTGAAATTAAAGTATAAATAAATTCTACTGAAAATAATTATAAAATTTAAAATCAAGTAAACATCTACTAAATATATCTATATTTAGGTAACAATAAACTAAAAAAAAAAATCCAACTAAAAATAGTTAAAAAATTAAATATATCTATATTTAGCTGAAAATAAATTGTAAATAAATTCAACTTAAAATAATTTGAAAAACTAAAATATATCTATATTTAGCTCACATTAAAGTATAAATAAATTCAACTAAAATTAATTATAAAATTAAATATATCTATATTTAGCTAAAAATAAACTATAAATCAATTCAACTAAAAATAATTAGAAAATTAAATATGTCTATATTTAGCTGACAATAAAGTATAAATAAAATCAACTTAAAATAATTAGAAAATTCAATATATGTATCTTTAGCTGAAAATAAACTATAAATAAATTTAACTGAAAATAATTTGAAAACTACATTCAACTAAAAATAATTATAATATTAAATATATCTATATTTAACTGAAAATTAAATATATCTATATTTAGCGCACATTAAAGTATAAATAAATTAAACTAAAAATAATTATAAAGTTAAATATATCTATATTTAGCTGAAAATGAACTATAAATACATTCAACTAAAAATAACTATCAATTTAAATTCAACTAAAAATAATTAGAAACATTAATATATATCTATATTTAACTGAAAATAAACTATAAATAAATTCAACTACAAATAAATATAAAATTAAATTCAACTAAAAATAAGTATATTATCAAATATATCTATATTTAACTGAAAATAAACTATAAATAAATTCAACTAAAAATAAATATAAAATCAAATTCAACTAAAAATAAGTATAATATTTAATATATCTATATTTAGCTGAAAATAATCTATAAATAAATTCAACTAAAAATAAATACAAAATTAAATATATCTATATTTCACTAAAATTAAACTATAAATAAATTAAACTAAAAATAATCTATAAATAAATTCAACTAAAAATAATTAGAAAATTAAATATATCTATATATAACTAAAAAAAAACTATAAATAAATTCAACTAAAAATAAATATAAAATTAAATTCAACTAAAAATAAGTATAATATAGAATATATCTATATTTAACTGAAAATAAACTATAAAAAAATTCAACTAAAATTAACCATAAATTTAAGTTCAACTAAAAATAATTATAAAAATTAAGATATATCTATATTGAGCTGAAAATAATCTATAAATAAATTCAACTAAAAATAAATACAAAATTAAATATATCTATATTTCACTAAAATTAAACTATAAATAAATTAAACTAAAAATAATCTATAAATAAATTCAACTAAAAATAATTAGAAAATTAAATATATCTATATATAACTAAAAAAAAACTATAAATAAATTCAACTAAAAATAAATATAAAATTAAATTCAACTAAAAATAAGTATAATATAGAATATATCTATATTTAACTGAAAATAAACTATAAAAAAATTCAACTAAAATTAACCATAAATTTAAGTTCAACTAAAAATAATTATAAAAATT
The DNA here is from genome assembly GCA_039654465.1 of Melibe viridis. Classification (NCBI taxonomy): domain Eukaryota; kingdom Metazoa; phylum Mollusca; class Gastropoda; order Nudibranchia; family Dendronotidae; genus Melibe; species Melibe viridis. Next base: position 6,864 of record JBCIKM010321895.1, on the reverse strand, counting down.
AAGATATATCTATATTGAGCTGAAAATAATCTATATATAAATTCAACTAAAAATAAATATAAAATAAAATTCAACTAAAAATAAGTATATAATTAAATATATCTATATTTACCTGAAAATAATCTATAAATAAATTCAACTAAAAATAATTATGTAATTAAATATATCTATATTTATAAGAAAATAAACTATAAATAAATTCAACTAAAAATAATCTATAAATAAATTCAACTAAAAATAATTATGTAAGAAAATATATCTATATTTATATGAAAATAAACTATAAATAAATTCCACTAAAAACAATCTATAAATAAATTCAACTATAAATAATTATATACATAAATATATCTATATTTATATGAAAATAAATTATAAATAAATTCTACTAAAAATGATAAGAAAATTAAATATATCTGTATTTAACTGAAAATAAACTATAAATGAATTCAACTTAAAATAAACATAAAATTAAATTCAAGTAAAAATAATTTTAAAATTTAATTAAACTAAAAATAATTGGAGAATTACATATATCGATTTTAACCAAAAATAAAGTATAAATAAATTTAACTAAAAATAATTAGAAAATTAAATATATCTATATTTAACTGAAAATAAACTGTAAATAAATTCAACTAAGAATAAATATAAAATTCAATTCAACTAAAAATACTTAGAAAATTAAATATATCTATATTTAACTAAAAATAAATATAAAATTAAATTCAACTAAAAATAAGTATAATAATAAATATATCTATATTTAACTGAAAATAAACTATAAATAAATTCAACTAAAAATAACTATAAATTTAAATTCAACTAAAAATTATTAGAAATATTAATATATATCTATATTTAACTGAAAATCAACTATAAATAAATTTAACTATAAACAAATATAAAATTAAATTCAACTAAAAATAAGTATATTATTAAATATATCTATATTTAACTGAATATAAACTATAAATAATTTCAACTACAAATAAATATAAAATTCAATTCAACTCAAAATAATTAGAAAATTAAATATATCTTTATATATATGAAAATAAACTATGAAAACATTCAAATAAAAATAATTATGTAATTAAGTGTATCTATATTTATATGAAAATAAACTATAAATAAATTCAACTAAAAATAAATATGAAATTAAATTCAACTAAAAATAATTATGTAATCAAATATATCTATATTTATATGAAAATAAACTATAAATAAATTCAATAAACATAAAAATAAAATGAAATTCAACTAAAAATAATTAGAAAATTAAATATATCTATATTTAACTAAAAATAATCTATAAATTAATTTAACTAAAAATAAATATAAATTTAAATTCAACTAGATATAAATATCAAATTAAATTCAACTCAAAATAATTAGAAAATTAAATATATCTTTATTTATATGAAAATGAGCTGTGAATAAATTCAACTAAAAATAATTATGAAATAAAGTATATCTATATTTATATGAAAATAAACTATAAATAAAATCACCTAAAAATAAATATAAAATTAAATTCAACTAAAAATAATTATGTCATTAAATATATCTATATTTAGCTGAAAATAATCTCGAAATAAATTCAACTTAAAATAATTATGTAATTAAATATATCTATATTTATATGCAAATAAACTCTAAATATATTCAACTAAACTTTAAACACAAAACGATCTGACAAAGCTTATGTTGACTTAGTAATTTAAATCTATATTGAGCTGAAATTAAGGTATAAATAAATTCTACTAAAAATAATTATAAAATTTAAAATCAAGTAAAGATCTACTAAATATATCTATATTTAGGTAAAATAAACTAGAGAAAAAAATCCAACTAAAAATAGTTAAAAAATAAATGTATCTATATTTAGCTGAAAATAAACTGTAAATAAATTCAACTAAAATTAATTTGAAAAAGTAAAATATATCTATATTTAGCTCACATTAAAGTATAAATAAATTAAACTAAAAATAATTATAAAATTAAATATATCTATATTTAGCTGAATATGAACTATAAATAAATTCAACTAAAAGTAATTAGAAAATTAAATATATCTATATTTAGCTAAAAATAAACTATAAATAAATTCAACTAAAAAAAATTAGAAAATTCAATATATATATCTTTAGCTGAAAATAAACTATAAATAAATTCAACTGAAAATAATTTTAAAACTACACTCGACTAAAAATAATTATGATATTAAATATATCTATATTTAATTGAAATTAAACTATAAATAAATTCAACTAAGAATAATTTTAAAAAAATTAAATATAGAGAATAATTTTAAAAAATTAAATATCTCTATATTTATCTATATTTAACTGAAAATAAACTATAAATATATTTAACTAAGAATAATTTTGAAAAATTAAATATATCTATATTTAGCTGAAAATGAACTATTAATAAATTCAACTAAAAGTAATTAGAAAATTAAATGTATCTATATTTAGCTGAAAATAAACTATAAATAAATTCATTTATGTAAGTAAATATATCTATATTTTTATGAAAATAAACTATAAATAAATTCAACTAAAAATAATCTATAAATAAATTCAACTAAGAATAATTATACAAATAAATATATCTATAGTTTAATGAAAATAGACTATGAATAAATTCAACTAAAAATAATTAGAAAATTAAATATATTTATATTTAACTGAAAATAAACTATAAATAAATTCAACTTGTAATAAATATAAAATTAAATTCAACTAAAAATAATTAGAAAATTAAATATATCTATTTTAACTAAAAAATAAAGTATAAATAAATTCAACTGAAAATAATTAGAGAACTAAATATGTCTATTTTTAACTGAAAAAAAACTGTAAATAAATTCAACTAAAAATAAATATAAAATTAAATTCAACTAAAAATAATTAGACAATTAAATATATCTATATTTAACTAAAAATAAACTATAAATAATTTGAACTAAAAATAAATATAAAATTAAATTCAACTAAAAATATGTATAATATCAAATATGTCTATATTTAGCTGAAAATAATCTATAAATAAATTCAACTAAAAATAAATATAAATTTAAATTCAAATAAAAATAAATATAAAATTAAACTCAACTCAAAATTATTAGAAAATTAAATATATCTATATTTATATGAAAATAAACTATGAATAAATTCAACTAAAAATAATTATGTAATTAAGTATATCTATATTTATATGAAAATAAACTATGAATAAAATCACCTAAAAATAAATATAAAATTAAATTCAACTAAAAATAATTATATCATTAAATATATCTATATTTAGCTGAAAATAATCTATAAATAAATTCAACTTAAAATAATAATGTAATTAAATATATCTATATTTATATGCAAATAAGCTATAAATATATTCAACTAAACTTTAAACACAAAACGATCTGACAAAGCTCATGTTGACTTAGTGATTTAAATCTATATTGAGCTGAAATTAAGGTATAAATAAATTCTACTAAAAATAATTATAAAATTTAAAATCAAGTAAAGATCTACTAAATATATCTATATTTAGATAAAATAAACTTAAAAAAAAAAATCCAACTAAAAATAGTTAAAAAATAAATGTATCTATATTTAGCTGAAAATTAACTGTAAATAAATTCAACTAAAAATAATTTGAAAAACTAAAATATATCTATATTTAGCTCACATTACAGTATAAATAAATTAAACTAAAAATAATTATGAAATTAAATATATCTATATTTAGCTGAAAATGAACTATAAATAAATTCAACTAAAAGTAATTAGAAAATTAAATAGATCTATATTTAGCTAAAAGTAAACTATAAATAAATTCAACTAAAAATAATTAGAAAATTAAATATGTCTATATTTAGCTGAAAATAAACTATAAATAAATTCAACTAAAAATAATTAGAAAATTCAATATATGTATCTTTAGCTGAAAATAAACTATAAATAAATTCAACTGAAAATAATTTTAAAACTACACTCAACTTAAAATAATTATGATATTAAATATATCTATATTTAATTGAAAATAAACTATAAATAAATTCAACTAAGAATAATTTTGAAAAATTAAATATAGAGAATAATTTTAAAAAATTAATTATATCTATATTTATCTATATTTAACTGAAAATAAACTATAAATATATTCAACTAAGAATAATTTTAAAAAATTAAATATATCTATATTTAGCTGAAAATGAACTATAAATAAATTCAACTAAAAGTTCTTAGAAAATTAAATGTATCTATATTTAGCTGAAAATAAACTATAAATAAATTCAACTAAAAATAATGAGAAAATTAAATATATCTATATTTAGCTGAAAATAAACTATAAATAAATTCAATTTTGTAATTACATATATCTATATTTTTATGAAAATAAACTATAAACAAATTCAACTAAAAATAATCTATAAATAAATTCGACTAAGAATAATTATACAAATAAATATATCTATAGTTTAATGAAAAAAGACTATAAATAAATTCAACTAAAAATAATTAGAAAATTAAATATTTTTATATTTAACTGAAAATAAACTATAAATAAATTGAACTTGTAATAAATATAAAATTAAATTCAACTAAAAATAATTTCAAAATTAATTTCAACTCAAAATAATTAGAAAATTAAATATATCTATTTTAACTAAAATATAAAGTATAAATAAATTCAACTAAAAATAATTAGAGAACTAAATATGTCTATTTTTAACTGAAAATAAATATAAAATTAAATTCAACTAAAAATAATTTTAAAATTAAATTCAACTCAAAATAATTAGAAAATTAAATATATCTATTTTAACTAAAAAATAAAGTATAAATAAATTCACCTAAAAATAATTAGAGAACTAAATATGTCTATTTTTAACTGAAAATAAACTGTAAATAAATTCAACTAAAAATAAATATAAAATTAAATTCAACTAAAAATAAGTATATTACTAAATATATATCTATATTTAACTGAACATTAACTAGAATAAATTCAACTAAAAATAAATATAAAATTAAATTCAACTAAAAATATGTATAATATTAAATATATCTATATTTAGCTGAAAATAATCTATAAATAAATTCAACTAAAAATAAATATAAATTTAAATTCAACTAAAAATAAATATAAAATTAAACTCAACTCAAAATTATTAGAAAATTAAATATATCTATATTTATATGAAAATAAACTATGAATAAATTCAACTAAAAATAATTATGTAATTAAGTATATCTATATTTATATGAAAATAAACTATGAATAAAATCAACTAAAAATAAATTTAAAATTAAATTCAACTAAAAATAATTATATTATTAAATATATTTATATTTAGCTGAAAATAATCTATAAATAAATTCAATTTAAAAAAAAAATCTATAAATAAATTCAACTAAAAAAAATTATATAAATAAATATATCTATATTTATATGAAAATAAACTATGAATAAATTCAACCTAAAATAAATATAAATTTAAAATTAACTAAAAATAATTAGAAAATTAAATATATCTATTTTAACTGAAAATAAAGTATAAATAAAATCAACTAAAAATAATTAGAAAATTAAATATATCTATATCTAACTGAAAATAAACTGTAGATAAATGTAACTAAAAGTAAATATAAAATTAAATTCAACTAAAAATAATTATAATATGAAATATAATTATATTTAGCTGAAAATAATATATAAATAGATTCAACTAAAAACAATAATAATATTAAAATTCAGCTAAAGTTAATAATCAAACTAAAATGCAACTAAAATTAATAATAAAATTAAATATAAATATTATATCTTTATTTAGCTGAAAATAAATTACAAAAAAAAATTCAACTGATAATAATAATAATAAAATTAAAATTGAACTAAAATTAATAATAAAATTAAATATAAATATTTTATCTATATTTAGCTGAAAATAAATTACAAAAAAAAATTCAACTAAAAATAATAATAAAATTAAAATTCAACTAAAAATAATAAGAAAATTAAAATTCAACTAAAAATAATAAGAAAATTAAAATTCAACTACAATTGATAATAAAATTAAATATAAAAATTATATTTATATTTAGCTAAAAATAAATTACAAAAAAAGCAACAACAAAAAAATAATGAAATTAAAACTGAACTAAAAATAATAATAAAACTAAATATAAATATCATATCTATAGTAAGCTTGAAAAAATTCAACTAATAATAATAATAATACAATAAAAATTCAACTAAAAATAATATTAAAATTAAATATATCTATGTTTAGCTGAAAAAAAAAAAAAAATATATCTATATTTTGTTGAAAATAAAAAAATTCAACTAAAAATAATAATACAACAAAAATTCAACTCAAAATAACAATAAAATTAAATATATCTATATTTAGATGAAAATAATTTATTTAAAAAAATCAAAAATAATATTCAAATCAAATATATCTATATTTAGCTAAAAATGAAAACAAGCAAATAAAAATAATAATACAATTGAAAGTCAACTAAAAATAATAATAAAATTAAATATATCTCTATTTAGCTGAAAATAAATAAATTCAACTAAAAATAATAATAGAATAAAAATTTAACTATATATCTATATTTAGCTCCAAAAAAAATTAAACTAAAAACAACAATATAATAAAAATTCAACTAAAAAAAAATAAATCTATATTTAGCTGAAAAAAACATTATTATTACTACTACTACTACTACTCCTGCTGCTGCTACTACTACTACTTCTACTTCTACTACTACTACTACTACTACCAAAGACTCTAAGGAAAGACACTCCAGCCCGGGTTTTTTCCTCAATAACAAGTGA
>JBCIKM010321783.1:0-21270 GCA_039654465.1 Melibe viridis | reverse complement strand
GCTGACCCTGGCCACCATCTGATTGTGTCTTGGCTGACCCTGGCCACCATCTGATTGTGTCTTGGCTGACCCTGGCCACCTGGTGTATTTTAAGGCCACTGATGCCTGTAATATTGTACATTAAGTTTAAATGTACAAACTTAGATCCCCACAATATTTGTGGCCATGGTTGGATAAAACACTTAGTTTTGTTCCTAATTTTTAAAGTTACTCAATCAACTAGTTGGCAGAGTAACTTAAGACTGGGTTCACTCCATTTGTATTGGAAAGGGCTGCAGCAAATTGTGTCACAGCACCTTCCTATAAAACCCAAATGGATGGGCTGTGTACTCTTTTCTTTTTTGACACAGTCATCTGATTTTACTGGAGACACCTTGCAACCAGAAAATTAACTGACCAATAGGTAGTTTTCAGGAGTAGAGCCTATCAAAATACTCTGCACTCATTCTCATGGTCGCCATCTTCAGAATTCAGTAATGGGAAATTGATAGAGAAAATTAAACATAAAATTTTCGTCATATTTTTTATTGATTCAGGACTGCTTTCTTTTGTTTGTGTCTATAGAAGAGTACAGAGAGTTCAGGGATGTAAAAACACTCTGAACTTATTAACACAATTTAGTAATTGAAAAGTAGAGAAAATTTAAAAAACAAAATTATTGCAGTGGTTTTGTTTTTTTAAATGATTCAGGATTACTTTCCCTTATTTGTGTCTATAGATGATAACAGAGAGGTCAGGAATGTACCTTCAAGTAGTTATCTTTTTTGTTTTGAATTCCTCTTTAAAAATTAGGATTTCTTTTTGTACTACTTATGCTGCCCATGACGCTGAGTTTTACATAATATTTCACATTCGTTTTCAGTGCATTGTCCTGACTGATTGTCCAATTTCAGTGCAGAAGAAGGTCAACCACTTCTGCAGATCGTTGAATCCACAGATAAAAGTAAGCTTTTAAAATCTGATTGAAATTGACATTATGAATTTCACCAATTAAAAGGTTGATTAATTTTAATTTTCAAACTCTTGTAGTATCTTTTCTTAACAGTGATTTATGTGATACCAGCATTAAGTTCAAATGGGATGAAAGTTAGAAAACAATTGATCAAATTAATCTTTTTTTTTTTGTTTAAGTAGCCAGATGTCCCGTAACAATTCATTTGGGAAAACTTCCCTTGATGTCTCTCTTTTTTTTCAAATAGGGTACCTCTTATTGAATATTTTCTGAAAGGAAATTGCCATTTGTGAAAGCAAAGTTTAAATAATTTTGATTCATCATATATCTTTTCAGTTTATTTCCACTGATGTGTTTGGCATATTCGGTTCAGTGTTTGTTGACTTTGGTGACAGCTTTGAAGTAAATGACCCAAATGGGGAAGAACCAAAGGATGTTTTTCTTAGCAGCATAACCAAGGTAGGGGAGTCATATTGCATTTGTGCATGTTTGAAGTTCCCAGGTTTTAGTCATAAGATATGTACATGCTCCGAAGATATGAGAATCAGATGTTAAGTTCATTTTGACTATTGCCTACCAATTATTATATACTGCGTATCAATTATAAATTAGAATCAAGAAAAAGATGTTTTCTTTCAGTGAAGTGTTTAAGGAGAGCAATCTCATACTTGTAGTGGGTCTCTTCATAAAGTCATAAAGAATCAAATATTCTGCAATTATTGTTGTGTTAGTGATTCTACTTTGCATCCTATATTTTTTTTTCAGGCAAATCCAGGAGTTGTCAAATGTTTAGAAAACAATATGCATCAACTGGAAACTGGGGATGTTGTAACTTTTAGGGAAGTCAAAGGAATGACTTGCTTGAATGGACAACATTTTACAGTCAAAGGTACAAAAAAATGTGGTTTTCACTTAAACTAACACAAGAGGTCAACTTAAAATGACAATGTTTCTACTGGTTTTTGTTTTGTTGTGTTTTTTTTTGTATTTTCTGATAGAAAAAAAAATGACACAAACCACTTGTAATTCACAGGAAATGCCATTTTCAAATTTTTTCCCTTAATTTTCTTTGAAAAGAAATTTTTAAGTCAATTGAACCTTGTGACAATTCATCATTTATTTTATTGTGATATTCAAACATTTTATTTGAATCAACACATTTTGCCTCTAAGATACAATCCACACCTGAAAATTTCAGAGGGGGGGGGGGGGAGGTATTCTAAGTGACTGCTTGATTGATTTAACACCAGAAAAGCTTGCTACAAGAAAATTACAATGACCTAAGCAGGATAAATTTAAGGAGGAAGAGATTACTGATTTCAAGGAATCTATTAATTTTGGCAATTCCTCTTGAATGTAAAATTCATTGCTATAACCATGCTGTTGATTTGTCCATCTATTGATGAATTAAAGGATATTTTTACTTTTTTGTTTTTTTGTTTTTGTATTTTCAGTGATAGATCCCTACACTATAAGCATAGGGGATACGACTGCCTCAGAGTTTGGATCCTATGACAGTGGGGGCATCATGACACAGGTCAAAGTGTCAAAGACAATGTCTTTTGTAAGGAGATAGTTCGAAACAGTTGTTAACTGTAAGATCTAAACCTTGAATTACTTTACGTTATAGCCCAAGTGATATGAGTTGTGTGAGTTGTTGATATTTCAGATTTCCCTTGTGTTTGCCTGTTGACATTCCTTTTGATAAAAGTATTTAATTGATCCATTTTAAGTGCTACTTTCTTTGTATATAAAGATACTTACTCACTCACTCACTCACTCACTCACTCACTCACTCACTCACTCACTCACTCACTCACTCACTCACTCACTCGCTCACTTACTTGCTAACTTACTTATTGCCCTTTATGTCTGCTGGCATTTTTCATGCCAAATGGCTGAATTAGAAAGGGAAAAACTTGGAAAATTTCCTACTTTTGCATTCAGTACTTACGGCCACTTTCCTCTCTTTATTTTTATATGGTCTTCCACTATTTGCAAGTTAGCCTGAGGCTGATTTCTCTTCAATGCTCGGTTTTTAGTTTGACAAAAGACTTCATGATGCCAGAAAAAGAGCTGACGGGAACTTGATTAAATGGAAATAGCTCTTTTAAAGAAAGGCCTAGCTACTTCAACAATTTAGTAAAAAATAGCAAATGATGATTGATAACTATTTTTTCTTTTCTCAGTCTTCCCTGGAACAAGAGATTGTAAAACCATCCCTTCTGACTCCTGATCTCTGCAAATTTGATGTAAGTGAGGATTTTTACAGTTTTAACATTTTGAATTTTGTTTGTGGAAGGATGGGACAGACAATGGTTTGTGTGCTTTTTAGGTACATGATTTAGAACTGTGAATGCACTTGAGGATAACCATGGTAACTAAATTAAAGTAAAGGTACAGCGCTGTGAAGAGACATGGTTCTATGAAATACTAGGAATCAAAAGGGATACATAGTCATACATTTCCAGTGCGATATTTGAATCAAAGACTTGCCGTAAGATCCCTACCTGGACTTTAAGAGAGGGCACAATGCTTATGGGCTGTGTAAATAAGCAATCATATATCATTCAGCAACTACTCAACCGTTGCCATAAGTTTTTAGATCTTAACTTTGTCTCTCCACCTTTAACTTTCAGATGAGTAGTTTGATTCTTTTTTATAAAATGTTTATATTGATATCTATCATGGTTAAAATCCATATTCAGAATACTAATAATAATGATAATAATCTTTATTGTCCTTTACAGGCAATTCAATGTGAAAATAAGTGTTGAAAGAGATTTTTGTGTGTATTTTTTTGTTTGTTTTTTAATTGAACTTTATAACTCAATGGGAACCATTTGCTCTTCTCAGATAACTCTTTCATTATATTATTCCCACTTGGCAGTCAACAAATTTCTATGAAGCTTATAGCTCAATGGGAACGATTTTCTCTTTTTCTTAGATACCTCCTTCATTGCATCTTGCCCACTTGGCAGTCCACAAATTTCTAGAGGAACATAAACGGCTGCCAAATGCTTGGTGGGTATTACTTTTTATTTTCATTCCTTTAAAGTGAGCAAGAAATAGACCTAGAAAGTACAGAAGTAAAAAGATGACAACTTACATGGTAAATATGGACAAAAGCCAAAAAGTGACTGAGTAACATCCCTTTGCTCAAGCGACAGTTAGTGGACATTTTGGTGTGAAATGAAATATCTCAAGGAAATTTGACTTTTAAAACACATTAATGATACTTTTTCTTATTCTGTTGAAACTGAATTAGTTGGTCAATTTGCTCAAATGTTCTGCTAATCTATTTTCATGGACATATGATCCTGTCATGTCTAATTTAAGACATTACTTAAGCACTCCCTCTTCTGACTGAAGAGACAGTGAACATAGTAAAGACACAATTATAAAAATTTCTTGACAGATAACTGAAATTAAATATATTGACTAAGTATGTATTTTGAAAAAAAAATATTTTCAGGGATCCTGAGGACACCAAATTATTCATTTCTATGGTAAAAAATTTGAATGGAGAAATTGCTGAGAAACAAAGTGTGAGTTTTGCTTTTTTCAACATTTTCAAACTCTTTGCTCATCATTGTGTATATAACTCATTATAATACAAGCTCCTCTTAAAGCTTTAGATCATGAAACAGACAATGTATATATTCAAATTATGAAGCCTTTGAAATAGTTAATAGTATTCAATCCATTTTTTAATATTTTTTAAGCAAATGTTACACTTTCATCATAAGATGTTGATGTATGCGTTAATTCCCAACTTCGATGTGGTTTTCTTTTTAATTATGAAAAGTTCCCCCTGTGCTTCTTGATTTTGTAACCAGATTGCCTGTCAACCTGTAAATGAGGAACTGTTTTCCCTGCTCTGCTTTTGCTCCTCTGGATGTCTTGCACCTCTGTGCACTGTTCTTGGCGGAGTTGCAGCCCAGGAAGTGCTGAAGTCTCTCACTGGAAAGTTTTCCCCTCTAAAACAATGGGTAATTGAGACATCTTCATAGATTGTTTACAAAGTACCTGTCTCAAGCCTAACATTTGAATTCTTCAGGCATGAAGTGTTACATTTGTGGCTGCTATTACTTTGTCTCTGTTCTTAGTTTTCTGAAAAGATCATATCAAGCTGATACCTTGATTTAACAAGAATTAAATCTTAAAATGTTAAGTATATCACCACTACAATCAAAGCAGCTTCAAGAAAAATTTCAATTTGAAAACTGAAAATTTTTATAGGAGGAATAAAAATCTTTTATATTTCCAGCTATATTTGGATGCCTGTGAAGTTGTACCCAAAGGAAAAAGCATTGATCCATCAGAGTTTCTACCTAGGTAAAATGTAGTTTGTTTTCTTGTGTTATTTTTTAATGAATCTGAGTAATTCTTTTGTAAAAAACAAGAAAATGCAGATGGACATGATGTTATTTTTTAATCTTATTTACGCATTGTGATTTTTTAATCATAACAGGTAATGTTTCTCTTCAAACTGATAATGAGTGTGGTCTTGATTGGAATTTGACTGTTATTAAATTGCTTTCAAAGTTTAAAAAAAATATCTTCCAAGAGTACAATAATTTTTTATTGTCATGTACTCTTAACAAAACTTTGATCACTGTTAATGTTATCAACACATGAAAATAATTTATTGAGATTCTGGTATAGGATAAAGAGTTAAATATCTTGGCCTGCTCTTTTGTAATGACTTATAAGAATATTTGCAATTACAGCTTATGCATTCTAATTCATTCTTGTTTTCTGTTTCTTTAATCTGATTAATTTGAAACAGAGGAGACCGCTATGACCCTTTAAGAATCTGTATAAGTCAAACTGGAGTCGAATTGCTGGCTAACACAAAGCTTTTTATGGTAAGAACATTGGCGAATCCTCTTTTCTTCTTAAAGTTTGGTGATTTCCTTCTCCCCCTCTCCCCCCTTGCTTTTTCTCCTTTTTTTTCTTTTGTCTTTTTACATGTATTTTGGTTCTGTTGTGGAGATTGAACACCGGGCTCTTTAAAAGCATGATTTTAATTTTGAACTCAGTTTGTAGTCAGTGTATAAATTGTCTCTGTCTATCTATGCTTCTACTGGAGGGAAATTGGAAATTTAATTCGTACCACATTTCCCTCTCTCTTTACCGGTACTGTCACAAAGATATCTGGTTTGAAAATCAAAACTCTTTGGGAGATTTAGTACTGTAAGGCAGTCAAAACAGAAATAGATGCTTCAGAATATTGAGTTAAGGATTGACTTTGAAAAGGATTTTATCAACAAGTTATCTACATTGACCAACAGGTTGGTTGCGGAGCTATTGGCTGTGAGATGCTGAAAAATTACGCCCTCTTAGGTATCAGCTCTGGTGATGGAAAGGTATTTGCTGACAAAATATGTTAATTATTTTTGACATGCTGGCTAGAAATAAAACATGATTTTTTTGTGTGTGTTTTCTACTTGAAAGAATAAAAACCCTTCAACAAAAATAACTTGGGACTGAAAAAAAGGCATTACCAGTAGTGATACCTTTTTAACCCCCCAAAAAATTCAGTAGATAACAATAACGACAAGAAATTATACTTTGGCTGCTATTCTTGTTTACATATGTTATCAAGCTAATGATATATTCAATATAAGTCTTATGGTTACTTCAACAGGTTCAACCCTGCCCCAATTTATTTACACCAATTCTGCCTCTCGAAATGAAATTAAATAACAACAAGTGTTTTGATTCATAGTCTCATCTGAGTTTACACTGAACTGCGATTTCTTTGTTCAAAGGGGCTTTGATGGTAAGGGTGCTGTTGTTGGTCAAATCATGCCATTGATATTCTTTGTATCTAACTTTGTCATTCAAATATTTTTCTTTCATATATTCCTTTTTTAAGCTCACAATCACAGACAATGATTTGATTGAAAAGTCAAATCTGAATCGGCAATTCCTTTTCAGACCAAAGCACATTCAGGTATGTTTTTAAGACGTCACCCCCATCTATTGTTTGATTTGTCAATTTTTATTTATATTTCTCCTAGTTGTCTAAAATAGGTACCTTTGTGGTACTTTGAGTCTGACATATGGAAGACATGATGAAAAAATATTCTTTAGGTTTATATCTCTTCAAAATATTGGTGCAGCCTAAGAATCTTTAGATTAGTGCACAATGATCCAATTTAAAGTGGAGCTCTCTAGTCAAAGAATGTTTTTTCTTCTTCAACTTAACATCTGTTTAAATTGTTTTGCGAGGCCACCATTGAGACAATTATGACTTTTTGTATCATAGCATAGGGAGGAAATGCAAAAGGTTTTGACAAAGATAAAATAAACAGGATTATAATAAAAGCTTCTAAAATGTGTCAGCATGATTTACCTAACTTTGGTAAACTTTATACAATCTTATATCATAAATAGATATTCTTTATAGTTATACATGCCCTCCACCCTAAATAGATAGTCTCCATAGTTATAGATGCCCTCCACCCTAAATAGATAGTCTCTATAGTTATAGATGCCCTCCATGTGTATGTGTGTGTGTGTGTGTGTTTGCCCACGTGAAAGCTTGTATGGTCATGGAGTGGAAGATTATATGTTACTATGTTCACCCAAGCAATGTGCCAAGTTTGGACAAATAAACGTTCATCTCATCTTATCTTATATTAGCTTATCTTATCTTATCTTATCTTAATCCAGATATGAGCCCTCAAATCAATTTTGGCTATCACCCTCACCATTATTTTCGTTTGTATAATCTTTTATCCAAAATGCTACAAATATTTTATTCCCCTTTGCTTGTATGTATTCCAATCGCAGAAACCAAAATCTACAACAGCAGCTCAAGCAGCCACAGAAATGAACAAAGGTTTGAGCTGTGTGATTGCTTAGTTTTATTGTGTGCTAAAACATAGTAATGAGAAGTTTATACTAAATGAACATAAAATCTCATTTGAATACCATTTATCAAAACTTCTATGGACTTGCTGTTGCTTAACTAAGACACTTGTTTTTAATTTTTTGTTCCTGTCAATTTCTTTTATCTGGTTGTACCTCATTCCCTACTTAATCTGTACTCAGCAAAAAAATTTTAACTTCCAGTAATTATCTTCTAAAGCTCGCCAACTTTTTTCTTATCTGCTTATAAAGTAAATTAGTGATGAGGAATTAAATTGTATCATGATCTGCCTTAAGAAGTGCATTGTGACTGACATCCCACAAAAACAAAAACAAACAAGAAGCACCATCAAAATATAAGACACATAAAACATAAATCAGCTTTACAAGGATGAAATTCAGCTAACATAAAAATCTCAAAAACAAATATTTTGACCTGTAATTAACAGAGTGAAGAAAATAAAAATGTTTCATAAAGGGTTGCTTCATCTCTTGAATCAGGATAAAAAAGAATCAAGAGTGAAATTTCCATTTACTTTAATTTAGCGTTATCTAAAAGAACAGAACTGTTTTAAAGGTTATCGTCATAAAAATGTTAAGAAATTATGAAATCACTGAAACTAAACATGGAATGTAAATATGGGAGGTCTCAGTAATTATGTACAACAAGAAGTTTCACTTAATATTCAATATTTTTTATATGTGAAACTTATGTTGAATTTCTAATATACATGCTTACAGAATTGTTGTATTGTTTGTTAGTGTGCTAACTCTACAGGACTAGGGAGAACAGATCATCTTTTATGCAACATAAAAAATTAGCATTTTTTCCCCTCACAGTGTGCCAACTCTGTAGGACTATGGAGAACAGATCATATTTTATGCAACATAAAATTTGGCTTTTTTTTCCCTCACCAGATATAAAATACCCAAAAAATGTGAACTCTTTCCTTTGTCATCATTTCTAAAATTTAAATGTACTGAACAAAAATCTTAAAACTCTTGATTGAATGAGTTGAATATAGTGAGCATTTTTCAGGAACTGATCTTACTCTTGCTGTTTGTCTTTCCAGACTTGAAGATAGAGGCTCATCAGCATAAAGGTGAGTGTAGTTTGTCTGAATTGATAGTACTTGCAATAGAGTCTGGTATTGAGTATCATTAGTGATGAAAAAATATGTTAAAATCTTGTTTTATTGCAACCTGTTTAGCCAGCATTCCAGCACACTTCTTTTCATACACGTTCAGAAAAGATTTTTCATGAGAAATTTATTTCCATCCTGACACCCATTTCTTTTTTACACCATCTTTCCCTTGGTCTTATAGTTGATGGTGTGAGGAAGTCTTGCTGTAATTATTCCGTTGATGTTTTTAAAAACTGTTAACAGTCTGATATGGAATGAAGAAACACTGTTAGTAACAGAGGGGAGCAGACACAGGGAATTATAGATCAGCGACTGCAGCTGACAATTTTTTACATTTTTTTACATTTTTTATTTTATTGATTTATTGGCTTTTCTCTTTGTCTTGTCTTGTCCTTTTGATGACACTGTACTTGTATCCATATTGCTATTTGTTGTGGACTTATGGAATAGAGAGTCATTCTTGTCATGGTCGCAACAATACAAAAGCCTGAAACAGGTCATTTGCTAGCACAGTAGGAAAGCTGCTATTCACTGTTCTGCGGTTTGCTAGATCCTATGCTGGAATCTCCATCTGAAATTCAATTCCTGGCAATCTTTTATCTGACTGCTTGGGCTCTCAGGTCCTTCAGAGACTGAGGATAAAACAGGTTCTGCTTTTGCAAAAGTCTAAACTATGTGTGCTTTTAATAATAAGAATAATAATAAAAATTAAAATTAATTAAAATTATTATTATTATTATTATTATTATTATTATTATTATTAGAAGATGCTTGTCTATCAATGTCATTTCCTTATGACTCATTTTCATTTTTTACTTTCAGTCTGTCCTCAAACAGAGACAATTGTGTATACTGACGCTTTCTTTGAAAATCAAAATGTAATAGTGAATGCTTTGGATAATGTAGAGGCCAGAAGATATGTGGATGGGTGAGTAGGCTTTGTCTGATGGCGTCTGCAGCATGTCCCAGTCTCTCGTCTCTCTCAAAGAAAGTTTATAAATCGATACCATATAGTCGCAAAGTTAACCAACTTGAGATTAAAACAAATTAATTGCATTTTTAAAAAAATTCTATAATCGTTATGTCATAATTATTCCAGTTAGTAAAATTTCCTTTTATTTTGAAATATCTCGCATTAAGAGAAGAGGCAGGTAGGTTTAGTTTTACCTTAAGGAATAAAGTTATTCATACTCTTTCAAAGCCAAAAGATATGACTTCCATAAGAAAGAGAAAAGAATGTCTGATATGCTTTTTTCAGTTTTACAGATTAAGTTAAACCTATTTACATTTATGTCTCTCTATAGCCGTTGTGTAGCCAATCAAAGAGCCTTACTAGAGTCCGGCACAATGGGAACTAAAGCTCATGTTCAAGTCATCGTTCCACATCTCACAGAGTCATACACAAGTCAGGTATATCGACATTACTTGTTAAGAACTACTCAAATTGGTCATTATTAAGAAAAGGAATAAAGTATGTTTTTTGTAGACTATGTTTGGGGCAGTTGTTTTTGAGGATACAAATGTGCTTACAGACAGGTTCAAAGCAAAACAAGATTTATGTGTACCTTCCATTTGATTTTATGTTGTATGTGAGTTAAGATCAGACTCATATTAAAGCAGTTTCTCCACACATCATTAGATTAATGATTTGAGATGTTTTTCTGTGTATCCCAGCAAGACCCTCCAGATGAAGATTTTCCCTACTGTACTGTGAAGTACTTTCCTGCCTCTTTGGAACATTGTATTCAGTGGGCAAGAGATAAGGTAGGCATTTCTACATCTTTCCTCTCTGTCTTTACGCCATATCCTTCCGAGACATCCCCTGCCCCCCCCCCCCACACACACACACACCCTCTCACTCTCAGTGCCAATGGGAATGAGTGTTTGTCTGGTGCTGCCTTGACACAATCAGGCATTCTGTGATTCCCACATGACCATTTAAATTTTTAGTTTTTTTTAATGTCTACCTCTCCCTCTCTGGTTACCATATTGACTTGTATTGTAAGGTGAGTGTGGGCTTGTTTAAAAAGTGAGATATTAGTTTGTTAAGGCTCATTGATAAGTTACGGTTCAGATAATTTTCAAAATGATCGTTTCAAATTGTTGTTGATTTATGTCTTAGTGACTCCTGGACTTAGATTTGTTAACCCTCTGAGAAATATGAACTTGCATATTTGTGTTGAATTGCAAATTTCTTTCATGTCCTGAATTTTTTTTTTTTAAAATTTTTTTTTTACTATGTATTTTCATTTCAGTTTGAAGAAGGCTTTGTGCAGAGCCCCCAATTGTTTAACAAGTTTGTGGAGACTTTTCCTAATCTTCAACACGTTGCCCAGGTCAGTGTCTTAAGCAAAAGAGTTTACCTTTGAAATGGTTCCTCTTTTCTCTTTAACATAGATTCAGAAAGACCATGCCCAGAACAACCTGCAAATGATGATAGTTAAATTTGTATTTTGATAATGTTTGTCTTTTTTTTTTTTTAACGAGTGAAATGATGATACTTTAAAGTGGTGATTCCCGACCAATTACTGCAGAGTTGAGATGTGTATCGATAAACTTTGAGGTGTGTATGAAAAATAGGATATGATGTATATTAATAGAGTTCCGCATCAGACTTACTAATTTATTCGAGTGTAGAGTGCCCTGACCTTTTCACATTGCTGAGGCTTTTATGTTGTTGTAAGAGTGTTATTGGTGGAGGCTGGTTGGAAGCTTTACTAGAAACATTATTATTTCATAAGCTTGGAAAACTAATGTGTAAAAAATTCTCGGAGATAAAAACTATTTAAGATAGTTTATATTTCATATGTAAACGATGCGCACAGGATGAATTGAGTGCCTGCAGTCTCACATGGGGAGAGGCCAAGGTCTGCGCCAGGGACAGAAGGAAATGGAAGCTGCTGTTGAGACCCTATGCTCTGCCAGGAGCAAAGAGGACTAAAGAAGAAGACTAAAGATATTTCATATGTAGATATAGCTTTTTTTAGGGGAAGGGGGGCTGTTTGGAAGCTTTCACAAAGTTGCTTGCCATATTATTTCTATGTTCTGATAGAATTTTGCCCAAAGTTACTGATTTTATGCTGGTTAACATTTTGAAAATGATTTTAGTCAAGCTTGAAAGTCTGTTTATGTATTTTCTACATCAGGAATCCATTTGACAACAATTTATTTTTTTGCAGGATCTCATCCGAGGCACTTCTATAGATGGAGCAGTGCGTGTTTCAAAAATCATGGACCAGCGGCCTTATACATGGGGGGACTGTATTAGCCGAGCAAGAATACAATTTGAGAAATATTTCAACCACAAGGTAAATTAAATACATAAGTGCTTTAAATATGTTTGATTATATATTTAGACCGAAATAAATATGAATCTTTTCGGCGGCATCTCTCTCAGAAGTAAGAATATATAGGACCCCACCCCCCACCTCCTAGGATGTTTAATTGTAATAGTTTTAGTAATGGCAAGAGTAATAAGAATTTTATTAAGAATAGTAAGAAAAATGTATCTGTAGGACACGTCATCCACACTGACATACTCTGAAGTGCCTTTGATCAATGTTTGGGGGAGGAGGAGGCAAAGGGACAATAGGAAACTAAGCAAAGATCATTCCTAAGACTGTATCAAAACCAAACTAGTAGTTAGTTTTGACTTTATTTCTTGAAAATGTTGTGAATGGCAGACTGTTTAGTAGCCAACAATGTTTTGGGAATTTCCATCTAAAGTTTGTGACACTACATTGTGTTCCTTGATTTTTCCAATGACAATCTTCTTATTAGCACTGAATGTTAAATTCTTGCTGAAGACCAAATTTTGAAAAATAATGCACAAAGTTTTTGGGATTAGGGCCTTTATTGATATTATTGCTTTGCCTATTAACAAATTTATGTTGAATTAGCCATATTGAAAATAATGAATAAAGAGTCATGATTCGATTAAAAAAAACAAAACCAAACAAGCTTTGTATAGACTTTTTATTATTATCTTTGTAATATTGCACAGTGGACTGATCATCTGCCTGTCTTCATTTCTTGTTATACAGAGTTTTTCCCAGCTCCCTGGGTCATGAAACGGCTAAGGTAGTATGAAGGGATAAGTTAAGAAAACAATATTTGTAATATGAATATTTTAGTCATGCAGTTACTTATGTGGATAGTTGTATTTTCAATTGTTCTTCTTTCAGGCCAAACAGTTACTACACAATTTTCCTGCTGATCATAAGTTGGAAAATGGAAGTGAGTTTTGTAAAGCTGCCCTTTTAAATTTAAATTCTCTTCTTAGATTTTCCTTGTCTCAATTCTTTTAAGTTCTCATGATAACTGGGCTGAAATAATCAAAGATTCTTTATTTGCTTTGAAGATGAAAAAGCATCTTCCTATTTCCTTTTATTCTTCAAAAGACCTCTTGCCTATTTAATGTGTCATGGTTTTGACATAGATTTGTAATTATCTTACTACCACTGCAAGCAGGATGGTAATGAAAAAAAGGCCCTTATATTCTACATGTAATCACTTTTGCAATATCTATTTCAGGCTTGTTCTGGGCCCCTCCTAGACGGATTCCATCTCCAATTGAATTTGATATCAATGATGAAATGTAAGCTCTCTTAGTGTTTATGTCTGAGAATTGTGGTTTTACACCTGCGTTTTCCAAGCTTATGAAATAATAATGTTCCTTTTAAAGTTGAAAGACTGAGTTTGTCATGAGATGTTGAGCATTCTGTTCAAAAAGGGTGTCTTTTTAATAATACAGGTTAAAGAATTGAAACGTATGAAACTCTATGGCATTTCAAAACAATTCATATGAGTCATAATATCAGAAATTTATCATCATTTTTGCATATATTTAGATCATTGAATTCCGAATTTTTGTTGCAGAGTTCTAAGCCTCTAAGTGACACCTGCCATTTTCAATCAAGAGCCCAAAACTGTTTCAATTCTTTTTGCATTTTTGTCACCAACTCGGGTGTCAAAGAAGTTACTGCGTGTCTGATTTTCCTTTTAAAACATCAATTTGTATTTCACGTGGCCCCAGAGGAAAAAGGCCATCGTAGTCATATCTGGTGGTCCAGCCGGCCAAGCAATCTTGGCCCCTCCCAATCCACCTTTCAGGGAAGCACATGTCTAGGAATTCTCTTACATCACATCCCCAATGAGGAGGTGCTTCATCTTGCTGAAAGAATATTTTTATTATCATTTGGGGTAAAGCATAATGCTCAAGCATTTTTACACAATTTTCAAATGTTACAGTTGTGTCACCAAGAAGAACGGTCCAATCATTTTGTTATTTGTTAGAGCACACCAAACATTTGGCTTTAGCAAGTTGCATTGAACCTTAATTGTCTCATCTGGTTTCTGAGTGCCCAAAATTTGTCTGTTGTGCCTGTTGACAGAAACAACAAATGTCACCTTATCAGAAAATGCCCTTGTTTTAGAATTACTCTTGCAAACACATCGTGCGCATGTCATTCATTAAAATTTGGTTCCCAGCGTCAGAATTAGCAAACTTTATTGATGACATCATCACAGAGTGCCCTTGGCCACCATGTATCTGAGATGACTATGACACAAAATAAACATAGTTTTTCCATCATTTACAAGTGATATTTGGTTTCATTTCATAGACTCATTACGGAGTTCTTTCAATTTTTTATCCTGTACTATAAAAGAGGCTTCCTGTATGACGAAGGGTGTTTGTTTCTCATAACTATAAAGCCCCATTAAAGAGAAGACAAACCAATGCTTAATATATCCCTTGTCCACAGACACTTCCTGTTTTTGTTGACTACTGCAAGGCTTCTTGCTGATGTGCATGGGGTGAAGTACACACCAGAGGTGAGTACAACTATATTGTGCTATGTAGAATTTTAATTTGACTTTGAAAATTTCCATTTTTCTCATTTGTTCCTCCTTTACATCATGGTATAAAATCAGAGCAATAAACCTATGCAAGATATGAATATTTTCACCATGGCCATCTGTGAGCAGGTTACATTTTATGCAGATTTTGTCCTGAGGTTTATTTTTGCATACATTTTATACTCTTCATCAATGAAAACATCATTAATCATTTATGACTTATGATATGATGGCACAAATGGCTTTCGTTGCATTTATTAAATAAGGTGTAGCAAATGTCCTTTATTTAGTCAAAATTCCAAATCTCCCGACTTAAAAAAAAAATTAAATTTTTATATGTATATCATTTGTGATAGATATTCAGAAAAATGAATTTTTGTTTTTGGCAGATTTTTGAAAAATCAGTGATTGAGTATCATGTGTCTCAGACTAAGGTACCTGTGTTCAAAGCGTCATCTTCAAAGGTTGGTGTCTCAATAAATTGGCCAGCAATATGTATAATTAATATATAATTTAATCTCTTAGTAACTGGAGATGTAATCTTATCAACTGAAGAATGAAAGATATCAATAAAACTGTTTTTCACTCTTCCAGCTTAAATTACTCCTTAGAAATGAAAAGCTTGGTAAAAGCATGAAGTTTCTTGTCTCACAGAAATGCTGTTCATTCTGAACATTTTACTTTAGGTGATTACTGAGAAGTGTTGTTTTTGTCCTGATGATTTTATGTTTGTTTTATGAATGAAGTATATAATTAAATTGATATTGTGAATGTCTGTAGCAAGCCATCACTGATGAGTCTGTGAAGAAGGAAGATGTAGCTACCAAGCCTGTAGCTTCAGATGTTGTGGAAGAATCAGGGCATCGTATTCAAAGTGTACTGCAGTCAAAGTCAGAGGAAGGTGAGCCTGAGTAGAAACTAATGTCATTTTGTTTGTGGTCTTTTAGTGTCTGCTCTTTTTATAATGTAATGCAAATGATGACTTTTATGTTGGTCTTTATTTGCAGGAAGCACATGTCAGAAATGTCTAACAAATTCTCAGGACTGAACTGATGAAAGTAGATATTAAGGCTATATTCTAGAAATTTTGAGTTATGTAGAAAATTATTATGTTATATATCGTGTTTTGAGAAATGAATGTGCTTAAGAACTAAAAGTTATCTTTTTTAAAGTCCACCCTTTTTCTTTGCACAAATTTTTCAGCTCTCCGTCCTCTATCATTTCTGGAGTTTGAAAAAGATGACGACTCAAATGGCCATATAGATTACATCACTGCTTTGACAGTAAGCGTTTGTTTGATTTTGTAGAAAGGCAAGCTGAGAAGTAATGCTTGCTTCTCAATCAATTTAAGTAGTCAAATTGACCAAGTAATATATTAAATCAAAGGATAAATAATGAGTTGCAAAAGGCTTTCATTGTCAGAAAATATATAACATTTGATAACGAATTAGTACAAAACTGCAACATCGTAGGAAAGTCTTGTCAACAACTAAACAAGTCTGTCAGATATTATATTGTTGCATGGCAGAGGGCATGCCAGAGGGTGAACAAAACAAAATCAAGAGAATGAACAGAAAAGAACAAGACCCAATATATGAATTGCATATCAAACATTAACTTTAAGAAAAGGAAGTGAATTTGAAGAAGAATGGTCATCAAAAGATTTAGCCCATGTAGATACATATTGTAATGTGACTTAGTCAAAAAGAATCCTTCATGACAACTCTAGAGCCAGTTAACACAAGATGCCTTTAAGAATAAACTTTTATAGGATTTTGCCAGATCCCTTTTAAATCCTGACACATGCTTTCCTTTGCAACACGAAGACCTATTCTTAGTATCTCCTGACTGTTTCAATGATGACTTGCAACAAAGAGTGCACAGTTCATGTGGGTGAATCTGAAACTGAAGAGATGATGGTGAAAAATGGGGAAAAAACCCCCCAAAAAACAACAACAAAAAATCTTTTATGTGACACCTCATACTTTCATGTGACATAGGAATGAGTGTATTTGTGCTAGTTGTTTTTTTAGATATTGGGGAGTTTGCACTACTTTCCAGCATGCCCATGTACATCATTAGAATGTATTACTTAGATTAGGCTTTAAAATGATCATTACAGGCTGTACAAGCTGTTGCCAATTGCTGGGGAATCAATTTCAGAGCTCTTTCAGTGGGATGAGAAAAAAGTTAACAAAGACTGGTCAACTGGTGGGCCTTATTGCCTTAGTTACTTAGTCAACCAAACTCGATAATACATCTGTGGTTAGATCTAATTCCTGGGTTCCTTTTGCGATCTTTTTGTTCATTTCATTATCAAATTTTTTCAAGTTGAAACATGGGACAATTACATTCAAGAGACTTTGAGCATAACTATCCCTTAATCTTAATACAAAAATTATTGTTGCACTTTTTTAATGTGTAAATCAAAATGAGACTGCTTTGGTATGGAAAACTGTCCCAAATTGTGATCATGAAGTAATATTGTGAGAGGTTTTGTCAGCACTTGATTTATTTTTTTATTCCGTGAAATTGCACAGAATCTGAGATCCAGGATGTACAGCATTGATGAGGGGGATCGATTGAAGATTAAAAAGATAGCTGGTCGCATTGTCCCTGCCATAGCCACGACAACGGCTGCCGTGTCAGGCCTGGTCACCATTGAGCTCATCAAAGTGTTGTTCCAGTCTTCTCTGGAGCTGCTCAAGAACTGCTTCTTAAATCTCGCCCTGCCAGTCTTTTTGCTCTCAGAGCCTGGACCAGTGGAGAAAAGAGAGTTAAGGTAAGAACTCGCTTTATTCAGACTTTGTAATTCAGTTGTGGAAGATTTATAGCAACACTGTTATACTACTATTTATTTTAATATTGGTATATAGTTTAATTTTCAACTTTTGCTTTTAGAATCTGTTATTATTACTAGGTATGATTGTGGAAGGATTACTCAGTAATGGTACAGTTGCGTTATGTAAGACAATGCATTTAAATTGCTATTAGAAATGATAAACAGTGGAAGTGAAAAGATTTTGCTTGATTTGCTGGTTTGCTCTCATAATTACTGTATATATTTATCATGCAAAAAAATGGATGTAATTCCTTACTGTAGTGCACAAGTAAAGTAAGTACTTTTATGATCCAATTTGATGCCAGCTCAAGTGTTTTACATCTTTCTCCTTCATCCATGTGTATAGTGCTGGGCTGTCAGCAAGTATATGGGACAGGTGGGAAGTCAAAGGCTCTCCTACTTTTACTCTGCAGCAGTTTATGGATGATCTTAAGGTGAGAGTTGCACTATTTATTTTTAGAGGGTAAAATTAGTTCTTTGTGATTTTGAACTATTTTTTGTTACCTCAGTCCTTTTGTGTCATGTTCATTGATGAAATTGGGTGAATTTCTGATAAATGGCACTGTTCATCCAAACGGAAAAACAAAACTATGTTTTAAACGATAATCCAGTAAGTCTTGCTACTTTGAATTCTAAGATAATACATCTCCCCAGATTTTTCAGAATATTTCCACCCCTAACTCTGATTTTTTTTAGTTTGATGCCAGTACTGAAAAACTGGTATTTCAAAAATCTTAAATGTTCTTTATGGTTTTTTTTTCATGTAACATTCATTACATTAATCCCTTGTTTTTCTGGGCCTAATCTGATTAAAACATTTCATCCATTTAATCTCTTTACTGACAGGCCAAGTATGGTTTCAATGTTCTGTCCATTGTCCAAGGAGTGAAGATTGTCTACATGCCCTTCATGCCAGGACATGCAAAACGAGTGCCACAACCGTGAGTTTTAGATAAGGACTACTGGATAAAAGAGGGGTGGGGGCGGGGGGGTGCAAATTAGAACCTGATTGGAATAGTTTTGCTCTTCTGTGTGAGTTGTTTTTTGAGGCAGTACCTGAAAGAGATTTGTTACCTGGGTGATGCTTTAAGGGGATCAGGTGGTGTCACTCTCTGCATTTGCCTTTCTATCCAAAAGTCACTACTTGAAAACTCAGCAAAGGCAAAATTCTATACCCAAATTAAACGTGGGCTGGTTTGCCAAAAGGTATGGAATATGTGTTTTGAAAAATCGTATTACAACTGTCAATAGTGGAAAAATTATCCACCGGTTGTTGCTGTTTCCACTTGCTAAGAAGAAGAGAAGGTAGTACATGTAGACCAGGGTGGTGACCCAGGCACATTCCCAGCTGGATTCTCTACTGCTAATTTTAGGTTTCACAAAAGTTGCCATGACCTACAAACACAAAACTTGTAAAAAAAAATTTAAAAAAATGACAAACCAAAATCTTTTTGCTTTGTTAAATAAGAATGAATTTAACTCTTTCTTTTGCTTGCTGTTTAGGATGTCCAAGCTGTTGAAGCCAGTGCCAGACCAGAAGTATGTTGATCTTGTGGTCTCCTTTGGAAAGGATGAAGAGGAAGAAGTTGATGGACCACCAGTGCGATACTACTTCTGAGTGTTTGAGTTTCTTTGTTTCAGCCTTTTGGTGTAGCAATGTGTTATTTAGTTTTGCGTCTTAGGCCGAGCGCAGGGAATATGAAAATATGCTCATCTACATACCATTGATGGCGCTATCTTCAAACAGAAAGGTGGGAACTGAAGGAACAGACCAATGGCTGTCTTGAAGTGGATAGTTAATGAACGTGTGACTTAAAAACTGAAAGCGCTCAATTTTCTTTCAGGAAAATTTTGCTAAATTATTTAACTATGATACTCATGTTGTCCAATGTATTTCAAATATGTTTATTAATAGAGGAATTTTAGTTTTGATAAGTAGAGAAGGGTGGGTGTTATTTATTTAATTAAGATAAACTGAAAAGAAAAATTTTCTGAACTTCTTTAGCTTCTTTTGTCAACAAGTATTTCCATACATTCAATGGTCTATCTGTGGATTGAGACTTACTGTTTGGTACATATTTTAATTGAAAAAAAAAATTATTGTTTTTTTATTTAAAATTCAAAGTTTTGTTTTTCCCAAACAGTTGGAGTGACTGGCAAAGTAATATTTATGTCATTTTCTGTTGCTTTTGTCCTAGTTTATCTAATCTGCTTTCACATCTTGTTTATAAATGGGAATGATAGTTACCCTGCTTGAGTATGTAATTAATTGATTTTGTATCTTGCACATTCACGCTGTGACTTTAGGATCAAGACTTCTTTGTCATTTATGTTGTGAAATTGAAATCAAAATAAATTGGATGTAAAGATTTTGCCTAATTTATCAAATGCTTGCTGAGGTTGAATGGAAGAAGCAAAAGTGTTTGTATGAGTGTATGTCCAGATCAGTCACAGTTGAGTATATACTAATAAAACAGATGATGTTTACTTTTTATTGTAAATAATCTCTCTACTCTGGGGTCTTGAATAAACATACTCTCCCCTCTTTTTTTGTGTGTGTTTTTTTAAAATGTACCCACCCCTTCGGTCTTTATTTTCAACCCAGTCTTTCTCATTTCTCCTCTCCCACCCTCTGTTTGTTCGTTTCTAGAAAATGTGGCCACCCACGCATTTATTTACCCTGCAGTTGGCACTTCTACTTCTGTTTCTTATCTTTTACACTGAAGCTATCTTCTTACTTTTTGTCCTTTTCTGTGGTGTCCTGTTTTTGTTGTCTTGTTTGCACTCAGTGGTCATTCATCCCTTATTTCATGACTTTGGGTACATAACAGCAGGGTCACAAGCTAAAAGTACTGAGTACTGATGAGCACAATGGAGGTTTAAGGATCCTTGGTCTTCCTGAACTGCTACGCTGTCATCAGTGATGGTCATTGCTTATTTGTGTGAGAGATGATATTTTTGGTGATTGTAAATTATCTCTATGTGGTGTCGATATGTGTTTTGAGAAATAATATTTGTTTTTTAGTGTAAATCATCTCTCTTCTGTTTGTGGTTTGATCTGTTCCCTCTTTGAACTAATTCAAGATTCATCTTCTTTTTCTCTGGGCTCTTTTATGACACTTGCATGTGTTGTGGAGCCCTAAAACAACCAATAAACAAACAAAGCAAACAAAACCTTTTATTTTTATCCCCCCGCCCCTTCCCACCTCCTTTTATTTGAGACCCCAGAGTCCTGTGAGTGGTCAGATTCTTGTCTTTGTTTTAACTTGTTCTGTTACTGTTCTTTTATTTTCCACTTGACACCTCTTACAACCCTCCTGTCTTATGGCACCATAAGACCACCAATAAGTCAACTAGCCAACAAACAAAACACTTTCACACAAACAATAAGCTTTCCATGGATGTAGTGTATAGATCAGTCTGTCTGTAGTCTGTTTGTCCTCCAGGTGAGAATATGTACAGAAATTTGCCCACATCTCAGTGTTTAAATAATGTTAAGATGAAAAATAACTGAGCGGGTGGTTGGTGGGAGTCCCTGGTGGGCTCTTCTACTTCTGTTTCTTTTCTTTTACACTGAAGCTATCGTCTTA
>JBCIKM010321561.1:0-11449 GCA_039654465.1 Melibe viridis | reverse complement strand
TATTTTGTGTCCAAAGGATTTTACTCTGGGGTGAATACTTTGGAAAATAGATTTCCTTAGGTGCATGCCCCCTTAAGTGTTTTTGGTATCTTGCTGGCCATGATGACTCCCTTCCCTACCCTCTCCCACGTTCTAAATTTGGTGGAATGTGCATGTTATTAATATGTAGGTATGATTGTCAACTACACACGATACACAATACACACAATACACACCAAGTGTGATGACTGCATTCCTTATCCCTTCTGTCAGTCCATTTTGCCATCTTCCTTTGCTGCCATGTGACTTGTTTGCTTTGCCATCGCCAAACCTACCATCTACCATCACATGTAATATTTTCCCTTTGTTATTCACATTGATCATTTGTTTTGCATTGCTTCAAATTTTGTTTATTTCATTTGATTGTTAACTGTTGTGAACGATGTTTGATAATTAATTCCCAAAGTTCATTGTAAAATATCTTCTCTTTTTTATTGGTTTCTGTTGTTTTTGTTTGTTTTTTGGTGGTTTTAGGGCACCACGACACACTTGGGTCATAGAGGCGCCCAAGAGGAAAGTAAGATGATAGATTAGTTAAAAGAGCAGATCAATCTTGACCCTACCAGAGACATTTTCACAGAGAGATTTGCTGGTTTCTAACTTCTCAAATAAATTGTTGAAACAAAACAATTTGCTTGCTTGTTGAACAACATTATAGAATAAAAACTTTGATAAATAAGATATTCCTTGTAAACTTGTATTCAAATACCATGGCTTCTAGGAAAAGTTTTGTTTGGGACCATTTTGAGAAGGTTGAATATGGGACAAAGGTTCTTTGTCGTTAAAAGTCTTACAACTGAAATGAAAACAAAATGAAAACAAAGCAAAACACCCCCCCCCCCCTTTTTCCAAATAAAAAAAAAAAATAATAAAAATTGTGGAAACAAACAAAACAAAAACCACAAAAGAAGCAAAAGGTATACCAAAAAAAAAAAAAAAAAAAAACCCAACAAAAACAAACAATCATTTCTCAAAAAGACACTGATTTTTGGTGTCGGTTGTCGACATCTTACCAGTACCGGTATCGGTATCGATAAAAGCGATACCAGCCCAGGATTCTCGATAATTTATCGATACTAAAAATTACCGGTACCGGCCGGCCCTAATGAAAAGGATGCTGAATGTTGACAAATCTGAAGACAACTAAACATACCCTGAGCTTGCTGCTGTTTCCACAGATTAGAGATGGCTGGTCAAAGACAAAAACATAAGCATATGCACTCAATGTGTTAACAATTTGTTAATTTTAGTATTCAAGAGTTCAGTCCAGTCCAGTTCAGTCCAATACTAACGCAGCTTCATTGAAATGAAGGTAAATGCAACATAGGGTGTGGCAACATGGGATACTCTGATCCTAATAAATCGTGTCTGTCTCACTTGCTTTGGAATGTTGTGAAACTTTCGGCGCCTTGAATGTCTATCGGTAGAGAATTCCATAGTCTTATGGTGCTCGGAAAGAATGAAAACTTGTGGGCATTTACTCTTGAATAGTGTAAAATGTATGATGAGTGTTCCTTCCTAGGGTGCTTTTTAAGGTTTTTGACTGGGATGGTTGTTTCTCCAGTTCTTCCATTTACTGCTGACGCACATAAGGAAGGCATTCAATGCTGCTCCTCCTATGCATGGATTCACTCCCTTGTGCAGTTATCCGCAGAAAAGCCAGAATCATGATGGGGACATTCCTTCAGAAAATGATTTCAACAATCCAAAATTTGTGTCCAGCCCCCTACAACAGAAGAGTTGTAACCAAGACAACCATGCACTCCCAAATTCATTTGAGATGAATTTTCACAACTCAGAAAATAGAAATAATTTTAGTTTGTTTTTTTTTTCTTTCTTCCAGAGAGTGCCATATGGTCTGTGTCATTTTAGAGACACTTTGTTCCCTGTCAAAGTTGTGGACAAATCTTCACGTTCTTCTTTGTATTCTTTCAAGCTTCTGGATTAATCTCTTTGTTTTAGGGTCCCATACACCGCTGCAATGCTCAAGTGTCGGTCTGACTGACCAGCATTTTGCAGCATTTGTCTTTCACCACATTACGGCATGATGATGTGTTTCTCATGATAAAGTTCAGCCTCTTGTTTCATTTCAGGCAGATTTTGTTATTGCGGTTATTCCAAATCATTTTACTGTCCGAGGTCACTCCATGATAGACAGCTTTGGTTGCTGTTTCAAAGGTTTCTCCATGGATCCTGTATTTACTCTGAATGGGTTTTGTTTTATTGGTTATACAGATGAATTGACACTTCTTTGGGTGGAATTCCATTTTTCATCCCCCTCCCCATTCCTGGAGTTTGCTGATGTCCTGCTGGAGGATGTCTGTATCTCTTTGTGTTATGACTTTTCTGTGTATAGTAGGCTGCCATCAGCAAAAAGACATGTTAGAGCCCTCAGATATTTTAATGGACATATCGTTTATGTAGATAAAAAACAGCCGGGGACCCAAGACATTACCCTGTGGGACTCCATACAAAACCCTAACAGATGACGAGGTTTTGTTTTCAACCATCACTTTCTGTGTCTGGTTGCATATGTAAGAAGCTATCCATAAGCGAGTTTTGACTGTAATTCCATCAGTTTGGCAAGAAGGCTTTGATGGTGTATCTTATCAAAGGCTTTGCTTAAGTCCAGCAAGATTGCATTGGTCTGTTCATTGTCGTTTATGGAGTATGTGAAGTCCGCGCAGGTGGTTATGAGTAGGGACTCACATGATCTGGACTTTGGAAACCCATGTTGGACTTCCGTCAAAACATTGAAATTTGTCCACATGCTTCATAATGTCAGTGTGGACAACAGGCTGTAGGAGCTTCCATGACCTATTTCTGAATATTGGGGTTGTGGTAGCATCTTTACAGTACTTTGGAACTGTCCCCTGGTCCAGTGATGATTGAAAGAGGAAGGTGTACAGGGGGGGGGGGGGGGGGGGGGGCAAGTTCTTGGAAAAGTGTTTTGATTCATTTTTCAAAAATTCTTTCAGGGCAAGTGGCTTTTTTTCCATGGAGGACCAGCATAAGTTTCAGGACTCCCTTTTCTGTAACCAGGATCTTTTCCATTGATTCAGGTGTCTGTTCCCGCCCCCCACAAGCTGGCCGTCAACGCTATCATACACACAAGAATGAACAGAAGCAAATTTGCTCGTTTAAAATGCCAGCTTTCTTCTGTGGGTCCTGGATAGGACTACCATGATATCCATTGTCCACGGAGGCTACATCTGTATTTTCTGTATTTCTGCTCTTCATGTATGACCAGAGTTGCTTATTACTGCTCCTGTTATCACCAGTGGTCATATTGTTGACATGTACAGCATAGGCTTTTTGACACTTCTTTATATTTTCTTTGGCCAGATTCAGATGGGCCTCATGTCTTTAATAATTTAAACCAACGTTTCTTTTTCCTGAATATTCCTTTTGTTTCCGCATCGATCCAGGGCTGTGGACATTGCGAGGGGCTGATTTTGGTTCGAACATTTTTTTTCCTGATCTAATAATTCAGTAGACATGGAATGCTATAAAAAGTCAATGTCCGCTCCATGGTTGTAACAACTTACAAAATCAGAAGAAAAAAATTTGTCTCGGCCACCACGGCACTCATAGCAATGCAAACAAAAGATTTTATGTCCTACATTTAAAGTTTTTAAGGACTTTACAAACCAAAATAAATGTTAAAAACTGAAGAAAACCTTGAATTTGAATGGCGATTTCGGGGATTTTGACAGCAACAGAGCAACTAGAATGATCTTTTTGACGGCATGCCAGCAATTTGCGGCAGTCTGGCATCCAGGTGCTTTACTCATTTGCCCTCAGTGAAGGTATTGTAAAGTGTATAAAGCACCCCAATGAATATAGATTATAGAAATGCTATCTTTTTTTATGATTATTATTATGACTATGATTATTATCATTATTATTATTATGATTACTATTATTATTATTATTATTATTATTATTTTGATTATTATTATTATTATTATTATTATTATTATCATTATTTTTATAATTATTATTTTTATTATTATCATCATCATCATAATCATTATTATCATCATCATCATCATCATCATCATCATCATCATCATCATCAACAACAACAACAAAATCTTAATCATTATCATCATATATCATCCATTGATTAATCACCAGTAAGGTCTAGATCGCAGCCTCGCTAATGAGAGCTTTTCACGACGAGGCTTTGATGTATTTCAACGCCTCACGAATTTATTAATGCTATTATTAACGTTCTATCTTGCATGTAATTGCCCGTCTCAGTATGTTGTACACTCTATGCTGAATCACGCCTCCCGAGACCTTGATAATAGAAAATCTTCCTGTGGAGACAAACAATATCAATTTCTACAACTCTCTTCGCTCGAGGCGTAGAAATAGGGTTTACTCAAAGATTAGTGTAGGGACCCCATAGCCACGGCCCCTCAACCCCACCTCTCTTTCACGATTATGTAGTTAAGAAAAGAAAAGAAGAAGAACAACAACAAAAACCCACACCCTTATCGCCTTTCGAGTGGATATGGCATTGTCCTAGCAACTGAACAACCTAAATAACCTAGATTTAAGACCCGGATTGACGAAGTGTAATCCACTTCTTCGGCAAGGTATTTTTTTTAAAAAATGACCTACCCGCCTTCAAACAAGAAAGTGCCGCGGCCTGGGGGACCATGAAGGGAATGGAATATTCGTCAAGCTTACACTCGATACCAACAGGAATCACCCATGTTGTCCATGGCAAACCACAACAGCCCCGGCCAGGGTTCGAACCCCACACCTTTGGGCGTATGAATCTAACACCTTACCACCTGAGCCACCGGGACAGGTAGAAGATTTGTCACAAATCTTTCACTGACTAGGATAACGTGGATGAATACTCTTGGTATTGATTGTAAAGCCTCATGAGTATTTATGTCTTTTTTTATTTTTTGTTTTGTTTTTTGTTGGTTTTTTTTTTTTGGGGGGGGGGTGCCTAGGACATTGTGTTTTAAAGTTAACTCGCTGAAAAGGCGTAAGATGAATAATAGAGGAGCTGGCACTGGGAAATCGAGTGGCTGATGGCTCAGTTCGTAGGCCCACTTTCTTGGCAGTGGCCATGCAAAGGGTGTCGTGGCTGATGGCTCAGTTGGTAGGCCCGTTTTCCTGACAGTGGCCAGGCGATGGGTGCCGTGGCTGATGGCTCAGTTGGTAGACTCGCTGTTCTGGCAGTGGCCTGGCGAATCGGTACCGTGGCAGGTGCTGTGTTCGATTCCCTTCTGTTTTTTTTTTCTCTTTCTCTCTTTGGCTATGACTCATCTTGGCACTGTTCCTTTACTATTATTTTCTGTTCATTTTCATCTATTTCCAGTGCCAGCTCCTCTTTTCTTCATTTGATTTCTATTACACACATTTGTCTCCATTTTCAAAACTGCATTATCATGTTTGGAGTAATAAAAGAAGTATTCGACGTTTAGTATGCTCGTCCCTGCTGCACGAACTATTAGAAAACTCGGCTGGTTTTTGTTGTTTTTTGCTGGTATTTTATCAAAGGGAAGCTACACAGAAAAACATAGATTATTGTGGATGTTAAAGAGTTGTTTCCCTTATACACTTTGCTTCATTGATTTTCTGAATAGCTGGAATATTTCCCAGAGTACGAGTGATATTCAAAGATGTTGTTTTGTTTTGTTATTCGTTTGCCTTCACACCGCCTTAGCAGTGCCAGGACCCAAAGGAGCTGGGAAAAACTCTGGATCACAAGAAATTAAGACAGGCGGGTGATCAGTCCACCGTGATCAATCTTGCGTAGCTTAATGAGCAAAAAATAAGGGGTATTACTCGATCTTAAGCCAAACAATAGTTGATGTTGCATTTACTTGTATCTGCTCATTGAGAAAGACCTACTTGACCTAACACAGGTCAAATAACCAAGATCAGCCAAGGGTCCGTTTAGGTCCGAAAAAAAAGAGCGGAAGAAAAGTTTAGTAAGAAATAAGAGGAAGGAGTGATTAGTCTCAACCAGTCAAATTGTCTCAAATGTAATGCATTAGCAATCTTTTTATAATCTTTTTTATACGCGGATTAAATTTTGGCTTGTGAAATTTCTCTTAAACCAATAGATTCTCAGAGATCAAATGATAATTTAGGGATTATTTGCGTATATAAACAGTTTCAATCCAAACAAAACAAACCGGAAAACCCTGCACATGCGCAGCTGTATTGACAAGTCGACCTTACCTCATACGTCACGTAGAGGAAGACCAATGAGCAGATTTACCACAGGGCGTATATTCGAAGATTATTGGGAGTAAAACGACACTGAAAAGATTGCCTCAGAAGGTTTTAAGTCACAATAAAATAGTAATTTGTTTGGGATAAGTTTGTCAACTAAATATCATTCTTAGTTTTTTTTGTTCTGTTTTTTTTTGTATCATTCCAGATTTACTTCGCTACAAATTCCACCTACCGCAAACAGCTTCGACATTTTTGGGACCGGAAGTTCACGCTGTCCAGATCCTTTGATCTCCGCACGACAAAAGGAACAACGACGGAACAAGAGCGTTCCGTCAAGAGCCTGTCCTCGTCGGGTACCATCCACGCCCCGCCCTCTCCCCCCGCCCTGAACATTCCTCTGGTGCCGCTGTGCGTGCAATCAGCAACCAGTGTCATCGTCTACACACCAGGAGAAATGGCCGACACTTGCCACAAAACCGTTTTACTGCTGTCCAAAACGAACGGGCTTAAAGATATCGGAGATGTGATGATCTGATTCCGCCTCTAGGGCTGTACATTATATAACATGGTATTACTTTCTCTATCTATTTGCAGTCTTGTGTGTCAGCTGTTGACAAGGCCCAAATAGTTCATAAATTCTGACAGCAACTGTCATAACACCGTGGGGCAGCTGGCACAAGTAGAGTGAGCTTAAGGTATCGGAGGTGTAAAGATTTGATCCGGTCTTCATTAATCTCGGTTTTTCTTTTTAGTCTGGTGATTTGAAGTCCTAGAGATGTTACAAAACCAAGTAACTGATACCCAAAGGATAATATGGACTAAACAACATCGGATATGTTCTGATTTGATGGATCTTTAGTGCAATTTCAACTTGTTAATCTCGTAAGATTGTTGCGTCAGCGTCAGCTAATCTGTAAAGTTCGATATCTGTCACAAAAACCCATTTAGGCTGACCGTAAATTATTCAAAAAGAACTTTAGGATGTAATTATTAGTGTGTACCCATTTGATCTGTGAGATCATCTAGTATTGATACGACAAGCGCTGGTAAAAGTTGATACGTTGTAACGTAGGAGTGGCAAACTAGGCTTCTCTTGTCCCGTGGTCAGAGTTGCGCAATAGTATCCTAGCATGATATCGCCGGTAAAGGTTCCGAAGTGTTTTGTCAAAATTTATACACATTTTATTTTATCGGATTAAACGATTTTGGAAATAATATTCGTTGCCTCCTGTGGTTCCCATCAAGATTTCTGGAGTCGAAGTGGATGTTTGGAGATGCAAACACTTTCTCTGTCCATTCTACGGTACATGAAGATGTGGACTTTGAAGTGTACTATCTCTATATTATGAGGTTCTCTAGAGCCACTGGACACTTCGGGAATGATTTGTCAACATACAATAACGAGGATATTCGATCAATAAAAGACTTGGAAGGGAGGAGAGAGTGATAGAATGGACATTGACTAGCGCTTAACATATGGTGCAAAGGAAAAGTAAATTGCATATTGAGTTACTGTTACTACGATTTGTTGTTTAGGGGCATCAAAATAAACCATAATTCTATTCATTATTGTATTAGACAAGGAAACAAACTTCCTTCAACTTCGGATGACATATCAGCGATGTATTTATTCAGTGTTTACCAATCAAGTTCAAGGAAGGGTTTCCTATTTATCATGATGTTGAATGTTTTGCAACGATATAACCAGCGTGATCCCTTTTTGCTCATTTCTGCATTTAATTAACACATTAAATTAAGATGTTTTGGAAAGATAATTACTCCTTTACGACCCAAGTGTGTCGCGGTGCTTAAAAACCACCATTAATAAATAAAAAGATATTACAAGAAAGCCAAGAGATTTTAAAAAGCTCTATTGGTACATAATGGAGGCCTGATGTAGGTAGGTGGGTGGAAGTGTTTTGGGCGTAGAAGTTCCATAGAAACCGGAAAGATACGGAATAATGTTTTTTTTTTTTTTTTTTTTTTTTTTTACTTGTTTGACTTTGCCTTTGCTCTAAACCTTGGTTCACCCCTTTTTCTTCTTTCTTGCCTACTCAACCCTCACGCTGGGGGTCACCACCAGCCTTAATGTAACATAACAAAAACTAACGTATCAATACTAAAGTAATTCTATGCCTCACGTTCTTGTAAACGTCGCTGAAGGTTACATAATGACTCGTGTCATCCAGGGCAGAAAGACAATAAACCAATGAAATACTAGCATTCACCTTTGTGGAGCGAAGCAAGGGGATGGGGCGGGGCGGGGGGTGGACGGGGGGTCAGTTAAAAAGAAAATAAATGGTATCCTGGACATCATTACTGTCAAAGATATATTATCACTAATGAATATTCATGTTTGCTAAATGTGATTGAATAGTTGGGAGGGTTTGTGGATGTCGGGGGGAGGGGGGGGGAGTAGGGGGGAGGGTTTTTGGCTTTTCTTCAGTAGCATTTTCAGATGATATTATCAATTTCTTTATAAATGGTTTCATTATTACTACTGTTTTGTTTGTGTTGTTTTAAATTCCCATTTTCTCTGTTAAATCACTAATTGCAAAGTCTCTAACAACCAAAGATATTATTCGTATATGAGGCAACTGTACAGTCATGGTCCAACACTTTTTACTTGACCCCTTATTTGAATATTTCGGGCTCGGTGGGATCGATGGCTCGGTTGGTAAGGCGTCGTGCTCAATGCCGAAGAGCTTGGGTTTAAGTCCTGCCGGAGCCTTCGGATCAACCACACTACGGCTGCTGCCTGGATCAACCCAATCTTTTGGGACAGCCCAGAACACAATCTCCCCTTTCGGAGAAACAAAGGGATTAATTTTTCATCTTTTTTTTTATCTGTGTCTTTTTATATATAGTATTGGTAAAAAGAAACACACACAAAAAAAAAACAGTATCATCCGATCCTGGCGTGGGAAATGAGACCTTACTTGTCTTTCACGTTTCGCGAGAGCTCTGAAAGAGGCCTGAATATCTGCTGGGACGCAGAAGTAATTAAAATAAAATTGAATTTTGGATAACAGCAGCTTCTTTTCCCCTTTATCTTAATGCCATCTAAAAGGATACCCGAAGCAGTATTATTATTAAGTGGGCCTGTACTTTGTCCACATAGAGTAGCTTGGGCTACAAAAAGTTTGAAGTCCTCCTTTTGAAATTTTCGGGATTTTTTTTTTTCATAAACTTACTTCCAAATTCTTTTTGAGCATCCCATATAATTGCCATCGGGATTTCTCAAGTTCATCTCTTTCATGGTGATATGAACGTTTTTTATGTACTCTTGAATCCATGACAAGGTGGGGTTATCTCCAAATAAAGATTAAAGATTATAGAGATTATAAAGTTTGTAGCTACACAAGCAAGACATCGATTAACTGATGTGTCCTCCATCAGGCCTTGATCTGCGGGCGGTTGGTGGGTGTCCCTGGCGGGTGCTTCTGTTTCTTATCTTGTTCACTAAATCTGTCGTCTTGCTTTCCTCCCTTTTCTGTGATGTCCTATTTTTGTTGTCTTGTTTGCAACTCAATGTTCATCCCTTATTTCATGCCTTTTGGAACATAACTTCAGGGTCAAAAGTTAAGCATACTGAGTACTTTTGTACACAAAGGGGGTTTAAAGATCCTTGGTCTTCCTGAACCATTATGCTGTCATGAATGAGGGTCATTGCTTATTTCGTTACGGAGAGATGATATTTTTGTCATGGTAAATTATTTCTGTGCGGTATTGATATGTTTTGAGAGATTATGATATTTTTTTTTCTTTTCTTGTGGGCTGGGTTGAATCATCTTTCTGCTGTTGTTCGTGGTTTGATCTGTTTCCTATCTTCTAACTAATCCTATCATCTTACTTTCCTCTGAGCTCCTCTATGACCCTAGTGTGTTGCGGGGCACTAAAACCAACCAGGCTTGTTCTAGTGTATCCATTAATCTAACATCTGCCGTCGGTCACAAAACTGACTCTCTCCCATTCGTTTTTACCTGATTGCTGTGAATGCATCAACTGTTGCCTAATCAACAATTTCATTCCTGTATGTAGACTGAAATGTTTTTGAGAAATCTTGACATTTGTACACAGTCGATATTTCTACTAATTAGACTCTAATTTTACCTTAATTCTACCCCAATTTTACCAATTTTTTCTCATTCTTTTTAAAAAAAATATGAATGTGCAAAACATCCCCAAGCCTTATTACCAAGTGTTCGTATATAAATTCTAGACACCAAATAGCTCAGCTTACATACCATTTTAAAACACAAAATAGCCCAGCTTACATACCATTTTAAAACATAAAACAGCCCAGCTTACATATTTTAAAACACAAAATAGCCCAGCTTATATACCATTCTAAACCAAAAAATAGCCAAGCTTACATACCATTTTAAAATACAAAATAGCCCAGCTTATAAACCAGTTTACAACATAAAATAGCCCAGCTTACATATTTTAAAACACAAAATAGCCCAGCTTACACACCATTTTAAAACAAAAAATTAGCCCTGCTCACATACTTTAAAAAATACCAAAATAGCCCAGCTTACACACTTTAAAAAAAATCCAAAATAGCCCAGCTCACACACTTTTAAAAAAAAAAAATAGCCCAGCTCACACACTTAAATAAAAACCAAAATAGCCCAGCTCAAACACTTTAAAAAAAAAAAAAATAGCCCAGCTCACACACTTAAAAAAAAACCCGAATAGCTCAGCTCACACACTTTAAAGAAAACCAAAATAGCCTAGCTCACACGCTTTTCTTAAAATTTGCATCTGGGAGTTAAACATCCATTTAAGAAGTATGATTAAAAAGGGAATATTCTCATTGTATAAACAGACTTTCTCTCACAATGACGCTGTTGTACACCAGACAGATTCAACGCTGAATTAAAACACAAAACAAAAAACAAAAGAAAAACAACAGTCATAGAAGCTTATCTGAATTCTATAGATAACTTGGAAAATAATTGTTGAGAAACTTCCTCAAATAAATTCCTTGTTACACACTAATTGTTGATATTATTTTAAAGAATGGTTTGTTTGTTTTTTATTCTAAAAAGTGAACATTCTTTCATCAATATCTATCATTGTCAAAGGAGATCACGTGGAAAGAGTGAGATTAAATGAGAGAGAGAGAGAGAGAGTGAGAGAGAGAGAGAGAGAGAGAGAGAGAGAGAGAGAGAGAGAGAGAGAGAGAGAG
>JBCIKM010321452.1:0-11451 GCA_039654465.1 Melibe viridis | reverse complement strand
AGAGAGAGAGAGAGAGAGAGAGAGAGAGAGAGAGAGAGAGAGAGAGAGAGAGAGAGAGAGAGAGAGAGAGAGTTTCAATTGACTCAAGGAGAAAAAGTGTCTGAGAGGTAAGGTGCTTGCCTCTGAAGTGAAAACCCAGTGAATGGGGAAGATTTTTTGTGTTGTTTTCTGATGGGTAGTTACTTCCTGAAGGCATAGAGCTGCAATGTTCAACTCTAAATCCAAAAGCCATGGGTTTGAATCACATCAACAATGAAATACGAAGGTGTTTTTTTCTGTTGAGATTAATGCTAAACTCTGAGGTCATGTGTGAACC
This sequence comes from Melibe viridis, assembly GCA_039654465.1. Classification (NCBI taxonomy): domain Eukaryota; kingdom Metazoa; phylum Mollusca; class Gastropoda; order Nudibranchia; family Dendronotidae; genus Melibe; species Melibe viridis. Next base: position 11,135 of record JBCIKM010321452.1, on the reverse strand, counting down.
CTTGGCAATTGAAAATGAAAAAAAAAGTGGGATGTTAGTCCGCTGTCTGGAATTCCAAACTAACTCCTACCACTGTTGATTATAATCACCACAGCTGAGTCAGTCAGTTAGTTACATGGAGGAAGAAGAAGATGGTATTGGAGATGTTTGAGTGGATACACTACTTGTATATGTTAAGGACATGTTAACCTTTTTTTTTATTTCATAGGTGTCAAAAGATGGTCAGCAAGGCTATCCAGATATGGCCACTTTGTCCTGCCAGTCAAAATCCCGAGATGCCCAACGGCTGCATGTCAATATTGAAAAACTAGACACCAGCACCCTTTATCAGTTGCAAGCTAAGGACGATGCTGTGGAGAAAGAAATGACTGCATGGGATAGAATGGGCTTGGTATCATCTGCACATTCAAGGAAAAAGGAGAAACTGAAAGAGGAAGCAAAAGAAGAGGTGACAAAAGCTATGTAAAATAAGTCTTCATTTCATATAATCCAGAGCTGGATCTCAACTCTGCAAAGGCACTATAAAGGGATATGGATAACAAAAAAAAAATAATTCAGAATGCTCTCTCAGTTTTAGTCTGTTGATTATCAAAATACAAACACATAAGTTTTTATTCTCAACATTGCTTCACATTTGAAAGGATTATTTATGTTTTCATGCTTTATTTTTATTTTCATATGATGATGATGATGATGATGATGATGATGATGATGATGATGATGGACAGCCTCCAAAGATGAAACGCATCAAAGACATCAGACACTTCTTTGGTCCTGTTGTTCCATCTGCACCATCAGATAAAGATGATGATGATGATGGAGAAATTCCAATGACGGATTACAGAATAAAAGGTAAAATGGACAGATTGGAAAAATGAAATTTAAAAAAGGAAAAAAAAAAAAAAGGAATGACAACCTGCTTTATATCATAAGTGGTGCAAAAAGGCCTTTGATTCCAGCTGTAGAATCCTTAGTTTCAGACTTAAAATCAAAAACACAGGATAAAGGTAGAAAAATCAGTGGCAATTTAAAATAATTCATATAAGTCATGATATCAGGAATTTATTATAATTTTTGTTGATAAAAAGATGATTGGATTCTGACCCTACATTGTAGAATTCTTAGCCTATAGGTGACACCCGCCATTTTCAGTCAGATGTTGTTTAAATGCCTTCTTTGCATTCATCAGCATCTCGGATGTCACAGAATGTTTGCCTGATTTTCCTTTTAAGATGATTAATATAATCTACTGGTGTGGCATAAAATCATTCTTTCCTGTAATTCTAGAGGAAAAAGTCCATTGAGTATCATATTTGAGTCTAGCCAGCCAAGTAATGGTTCAAACTCCTCCCAATCCATCGTTGACAGTGTTAGAAACAAAAAATGTTACCTCATCAGAGAACAAAATATTATCAAGAATGTCTCTGTTTAGAATTGCACTTGAAAACCCAACGGATGCTGATCGTCCGTTAAAATTTGGTTCCCAGCTTCAGATTTAGCGGTTTTTATTGATGACATCATCACAGAGCGTCCTTAGCCATCTTGTAACTGAGATGACTATGACCCAAAATAAACAGAATTTGGCCATCATTTACAAGTTATTTGGTTTCTTTTCATCCATTCATTGCCAAGATGTTTCAGTTCTTTATCCTGTACTATAAAAGATACAACCTGTACTGCAGGAGAAATGTGAATCATGGACTGAACAATTGAAAAATCCAGACCGAATTTTTCATTTTATTGTTGTTGTTAAATAAAGGCAAAGAGAAGTGGAACTAGTGGAGAGGAGAAAAACTGCCTATTAAAAAAAATTAAGATCTTGACATTAATATAGTGCTTATTCATGGCCATCACCATACTCTAAGCACTTTACAATACCATATTCCTGGCAGACAACCAACATATTATAACACACAAGTTGTCTGGTATGCAACCAGGTGAACTCCTGAGCTTTTCATCAATCTCTGACAGAATAAGGTAAGTGTGGTAAAGTGCCTAGCCCAAGGACACAAGGCCAATAGCCAGTGTTAAAAAAAAATGAATTAAATCAGACAGCAGAGTCTGGAGCAGATCCCACCATCCAGACACTAGTCATAACAGTTGTTGTTTGACTCTCGCATTTAGTGAGTTGTGTTAACCACCGAGCTATGAATATCACAAACAGATTGAAACCGTAATAACCCATTAAAATAAAAATAGGTTTGATGAAAGGCCAGTATAGCTCTATATCTTTTTCCATACTTATTCCCCATGAGCATGCTAATATTTAAGGCAATAGTTTATTTCTATTTCTATACTTTACTTTTTGACTTTTATTCAGGCTCCAAACCAAAGCTTCTGTTGACTGATGCTACAACAGAAATGATTCTCAGTCGACAGGAAGCAGGGATGATGGTCAGGGAAGCTGAGGCAGAACGGATTAAACAAGAGGAGGCAAAACAACATGTAATATTTGTAATAAGTAGTCATATTATCATATCATGGTTTTGAACTATTTACAATATAAAGAGTTAAGCATGTCTGTTTGAGATATTTAAAAAATTAGTAATCTTTAAATTATATATGGAAGAGTTAGCTGAATGAATTCATATATCTCAGTTACTATGTGGCACCTACAAATGAAATAGGGAATAAAAATGAATAAAAATTTGTATGGAATTGGGCGATGGTTCCAAATCTATTTTTTGAGTGTCTCTGTAGCTGCAACTTCTTCTTTATTCTTGGTTTCATTTCCATTTTGAATCGATAATAATGTAAATAAGAAAAATGAAGTCATTTAGTTTGGATATGATTTGAATTCTTAAAGAACACCAAGCTTATAATTTCTTTTCCCATTGGTTGGTGGACTTTGTTAAAGATAAATATGGTAGTACTGAATTGCAAAATATTTATGAAATTCTTTGGTATTGAAATAATAGACCGAAGGTTTTATGTTTTTTTGTTGTTGTTGGAGGTAATTTAAAGGCACAAGGTATTAACAAGTTATCAGGTGTTAAAAATTTAAGGTGATATACATGATTATTTCAGATGATTTATTTGTGGCTAGAAAAAAACAACAAACTTGGATAAAGTCTTGGTTTTCCAATATTTCAATGGCTGCAGCAACATGCTAAATCTTTAAGAGGCAGTATGCAATGGATGATAAAAGTATGTATTGCCAGTCATTTTTGCATTTTGTATAAAGTTTCAGCTCTGGGATGTCAGTTTTCTTTATTACAGTAGATGAGGATAAAAAATCTGAGAATCCTTCATGTAGGCCAACTTGTTTGTATACTTTATTGTACATAACAAGATCTTCTCATATAGGTTTGCTTTTTGGTGGGCTTGGTGGCACAATTGGTAAGGCTTCAGACCCCCATTGGACCAACTGCCCTGTGGTGCTTGAACTGCGGCTGCCACGTTTGAGCTGTCCTAGTCTTCCCTTGGGGCAGACACAGAGGACACATCACCTCCATAGGATAAAAAAAGGAGTTTTTATCTATCTTAACCTTTTATCTTTTCAAATTGTTATATGAAAAATGCTTTTTACAGGTAAAAGCAACACCATATTCCTTCACAACCAAAGACCAGCGTCACTTCACACGCACACAAGGCACAATGGGACTTTCATGTTTGATGGCTGTTCACAAAGCGTACAAGGTGATTTGAATATACAGTAGAACATTGATATATAAAAAAAAACGGCTTGAGGCAATCATATTTAGTGCTCTGTATCATTAGTTCTTTATATCATCAGTCAGGATTTATACAGTGACTATTTATAGGGTGATTAAAAATCTGTTCTTTATTACCATCAGGTCTTTATAAAAGTATGCTTTATGAGCATGCTCTACTGTGCAAACTGTAAAATTAGAGAGAAAGGCATACAGTGAAACTTTGCAGTGTATCTGGAAGATTTATATCGAGCATGTATGACATAAATTATTTTGGTAGCATATCATGAGCTTGAATTTTGGTGCTAATGTAGGCTTACATGGTACAGGAATATGTTGATTTGTATGCAAGTTTGCTCATATATCTGGATATCTTTTAGGCTTCCTCCTTCCTCTTTTTTCATGCACATAATATACTCACTCGCATACTTATAAATAGATATATATATCATATGAAATTAGCTTCAATAAGTTAAATAAAGATGTTGAAAGGGTTACAAATTTTGAAGGTTAGCCTTTGTAAAAGCTTTTGGTTAATTACAAAATGGAAAAAAGGAAGGAGTAAACCCAGATGATGTCCAGATTTTTTGAGCATGTAAGCCAACTAATAAATTAAGGAAAAAAAAGTTATTATCATTATGATCATTGCTGTTGTTATGATATTATTATTTTATTATGCTCATCATGTACAGGTACACTTTTTATTTAAATGATTCATTGGTGTTCAAGAGAAACTAACTAAAATATTGATTAAAAAAAAACAAAAAACAGGAGCGAGAAAAGGCTGAAAAAGCTGCTGCCAGGATGGAAAATGTGCTTGGAATGAGAGAAGAGAGGCAGAGAGCAAAAGACAGGATAAATATATTTCATGATGAGAGACGGACTCAGGTGCTGAAATTACGAGACTTAGACCGAGCCAGAGTGATTGACCAGATGGAAAAGAGGGAACTCCAGCGTCTGAATTTTCTGGATAAGCAACAGGAAAGGAAGGTGATGCATCCTTCTTTATATTTAGAAAGAAATTTTAACCCAAACAGAATGTTTTCTCTTCACCTCTTAGTATCAGAACTTCCACTTTTAAGTTCATGATAAAAAAAGCATTGTTGTATTGATTTGCGCGCTTTATAAATAAGTTATTATCACTATTATCAATAAAACTTTTAATTGCATCTATAAAGGAAAACAATTTTGCTCAGTGTATCATTGTAGTCTACTAGTGTCCTGGTATTAGTATCTGCGATCCTTATCAAGGAGTGAAAATTTATTCACTGTCATTTTTTAAACCTAATGAACTTCTCCAGATGAGGTCAATTGACACAAACAAAGACTTGAAAACAGAGAATTCATTTATGATGGAGTTCAACTCCCAGCACACATCAGTTTCAAATGCTCTATTACGTCATGATAGACAGGCAAAACTGGAGGACAGAAAGAACACATTGCAGAGCAAGATTTCAACTGCAAAGGTAAAAACTAAGCTTGACATTCACTGTCTTTCTCTAATAATGCATGCTACTTTTTGAAACTTTTAATTATTTGTGGCAGTGGTGTCAGAGTTGGCAAACTGGCTTGACACTTAGTATGAAGACAAAGCTGTTCTAGTTTTGTTAATCCCTTATTTAAATGTATAAAGAACATACTGTCGATCAGTTGGTAAAGCTTTTGGTAAAGCATGCCAAATGACAAAGGTTTGAACCCTGGCCATGGCATTTATGAATGTCTTTCGGTATCAAGCCAAGACTCTGATGAATTATTTTACCCTTCTTGGCAACGTACTTACCTTAATGTCATGGTGTTTTTTGTCATAGTGGGATATTTCTTTTTGTTGCATGATATTTTGTGGTATTTTGATAGTATTTAATAATATTTTACCATATTTTATAGTATTTTGTTATATTTCGTGATAATTAGCGTTATCGCATGGTACTTCTTAGGGGGGGGGTTGTCGTAATTTGTGGTACTTCAGTAGTATTTCGTGATTTTTCATTATATTTTGCTTTATTTAGAGGTATTAAAATTTGGGACAGTTCCAACAAGTATGAAACACTTAAACTGGATAAATAGGGAAGTACATTTGCCAACTCTTTCCTTTTCCAATATTATCTTTTATAGATGAGCGAGGTGGACCAGCAAGACACTGTGAAGAAGTACATGGAACACAGGCAGTTGATGAGACAGACGGAGACGACGATGGCCAAAGCAGCTCTCGACACCAAAATGCTGGCGGAAGCAAATGATCGTGTTATGGAAGCACGCCATCGAGTTGCACAGCTGAAAGCAAAAAGAGCCAGCGTTCAAGCCTTCTACCCCTTACCCCCAAACACAGTCCCACCATCCAGCACAGCCCCTGCTGGTATGTCAAGATGGGAGGCGAGCACAGCAGTGTCTACTGGGAGGGTGGGACGTCACCACACTATTTACGTCTAGAGCTTTTCCTTGTTTGAATATTCTCTGTATAGGGCAACAACTCTTGTATTGAAACACAGAAGTAATGGCGGGGAGCAGACACCTTGAATCAAAGATTGTGAAAATAGTAATTGTATGAATACGGTGTCAACAGGAGAACAAGACAAAGCCACAGAGAAAGGTAAATAAATACAGAAAAATACGGAAAAATAAATTGTCTCAATACTCTTGTATTGTTTGAAATTGATGCAAGTTTAAATTAATATCTTTATTTGGCAAACACAAGACCTCTGAAAGTTTGGAACAATGTAGAAAATTTAATTTATTTCCTGTAAACCTTAAACCTGAGTAGCATATCAAGCATAGAAAAATAATCAAAATCTTTTTTATGTATCTTCAGTAGTTCATATTGGTTCATGTAATACTCCTGATTCATTGAATGCCTCTGAAGTTTAAGCTAACTCAACAACAAGAGCTCACAATTTTGAAAACGATTCAACAAGAAGTGCAAAGAAAATCGAAACTTGACTATTATTGACCACTCTTAATCTGAATACACTATAATAAACTTTACAATATCAATGATGATTTATTTCATATGATGATGTATGTATCTGTTATTCCTCTATGTAGGTGTGTTAACTCTTAAATGGGGATTGGCTAGTGGGAGCGTTCGATATTTGTCATAGAAATAAGACTAGTTGGTGTTAAAAATAGATTGATTACAAAGACCATTTCCAGTTGTTTACATCACTTTGTATTCAAATCAAAACCAAAACATTTGCAGCTGTTGTGTGTTTTTTTCTTTATTTTTTATTAATTCCTGAAAAAAACCCAGGAAAAAGTTCACCTGTTAAAGAGTTAATATAAGTTGATATTTATTTCAAAATATTACTTGTTATATTTTTTCAATTTACACCACTGTATTAATGAAAAAGTAAACCTACTTTAAATTCTGTTTTTCAATTGGAATACATGTATACTTTTGTAAAAAAATCCAAATTCACATGTCTCTGTTTATTCTATACACCTTCGAAGATGCAAACAGCAACAAAGTTTATGTAAATAAAACCTCTATGAACATAATGATTTCCCTTTCTTCATCCTTTTGTCTTGTATTATTATGTCAGTGGTCAGAAAAACCGTGGAAGCTTGTTGATGAAGGCAATCTGGGAAGATTGGGCAATTTGTGAAATTTTAACAATCATCAGGGAATTTTAGTCCAGCTCATAGTCTCCCTGATTATTTAGGCCTTTAAATTTTGCCCTTTCTGTTTCATTGTGTGGGTACCGCTCATTTGTGTGCCAAGGAAAGGTTTAAATTGTCTGAATGGTTGGACAGCCTCGGTAGTGTAATGGTTAGAATATTGGACCAAAAATCCGGAGATCCATGGTTTGAGTCCAGCAGTGGAGGTAGACTTTTTGAGACAATTTTCCTTCTGTTGACATTGTACTTATACTTTCACTGACTTATTCAGTTGGAATCCGGTGTCTGCTCTCCTCCATTACTTCTAAATTTTTCAAAAAATTCCTGACCACAAAAATAGAGAACACTTCAAAGAGCTTCTTATTTCCACAAATATTATCCAATTTCAAACAAGTTTTCATAGGTAAAACTTCAGGCAATTTTGTTTACCTAATTTATTGATCACCCTCATGAAGGAGGTTCAATAAGTCTGTGGTTTAACAATGCAGGGATTTATTAATCAACACGAAACTAGGAAGTAATATTCAACCTTTTAGAGCACTGCATGCAATGTTTTAAAAATATGCATCATGGTATTTGTTGAGAGCAATTTTAGTTAAATCAGTTGGTGAGTGCCTCGAGGTTGACCTTTAGAAAGGAAAATACAATGTCAAAAATAGATTTAGTGGAATATCTCTCTGAGATCAACTTTCTTTATCGCAAGGAAAATCATCTATTGAAGCAATCCGTGGATGCTGTGGCAGACCCCAGTTTCAATTCCCACTCTGGTCAATTTCCAACCTTTCTGTTTTTTCCTTTCTTTCTGTGGCTTGGTCTCATCTCGGCACTTAACTTCACTGTTTTCTTAGATTGCCATCAATTTGCAGTGCTAGCTCCTTCTTTATCCTTCTTTTTTTCTATGAGTATTTTTTATGTGAAATACCTATCTGAAAAACAAACTGGTAAATATGTTCAAAAGAGTCAGAATATTGAGAAATCCATTTTTTCTTGTTCGAACAATTTGAGATATGAAAAAAAGCACAATAAAAAAAGGGGAAAATCAAATTTTCTAATATTTTATTGATTGTACATGCTGCTTTAACAAAACAAAATCGTTTGGGTTTTTTTGTAGGTTTGCATCATAAATCTCCAAGAATAGATGAAAAAAAAAAAAGCAATGAATAACTAAATAAAAGAATCTCCCAAAAATAGCAATACAAAGATAGATAGATAGATAGATAGATAGATAGATAGATAGCACATGTATAGAAAAAGGTCTGCCTAAAACAACAAATGGACCCCCCGCCCCCAAAATCCATCCACTTTGAAATCATGCAAGGAAACATGGAAAATTGAAAGAAAAACAAACAAATAAAAAAAAAACAAAAAAAACCCAAACCCCGAACACACCCAAAAACAAACCATGACAGATCAAGAAAAACAGTGGATGGGTAAATGTCTAATATTCACCAAGACTGCATTCACATAAAAAAATATATCCTTCATCTTTGAAGTAGCTTGTAGCTGTTCATACTTGTAACTAAATATTATTTCTCGTCACGAATGCATAAAAATCCCTCCATATTGCCTCATTGTTTCTTGGAGTTTTTATTTTTCTGACAGCTATATCTTTTTCGCTAGAAATGCACACATGGAAATACATATTTTCACGAGAAATGTGTTTGAAACTAAAAATAATCATACGAAAATAGGATTGGTAGCAAAGCATTTTTATCAAATACATTGGAATGGGATAAGGCCAAAGCCAGGGAAGACTTTTGGGGAGAGGGGAGGAGGGGACACAATATGTAAATCAATACAGATGTATAAATGCAGATATCACATAAAGATACATATCATTGTGATCTCTTTTGAAAACCCATCCCGTTAAAGTGCAAGAATGCACGCTATAGAATCCATTCCTTAAGAAATCTTTTGCTTTTATACCATCAGGCAATGTGGTTTGCTGAAAGCCCTCTGACCGATGAACTTGAAATCACTTCAAGTAGGAAAAGGGCTTAAAGAATTTGATTTTTCCTTAAAAAAAAAATTAAAAAATTTGATACATCTGTTGAGATAGGAATCTTTCTACAAGTCAAAATATTAAAAATTTTATTGTTGTCAACTCTGACAAAAAAAATCTCTTCCCTTGAAATATGAAATCGTAAAGATAGTTCCGAAAATGAAACTTAATTTGCGAAATGGAAACAAAATTTTCAAAACCTAAAAATCCTTCTCAATTTTCCTTTGAAAAAAAAAAAAAACCCAACAAAACAACATCCCGGCTCCATATTCTTTCCACACCATGGATTTGCAGATGAGGTGAATTTACTTGGTAATAAATTCAGGAATTAAAATTACCAAAAATCAATGAATATTTATGATAAACTTATTATTTGATTATGTTATATAAATTAGTAGTTTGGCAATTTCTTCAGTCATTTGAGGACTTTTGACACTTTTTTTCACATACAGTGGCAAATAAATCTAGTTACCCTGATGTGTTAGTTTTTCGTTGTTGACAAATTTAATATCTAGTCCTTTTATTTACATATTATTTAGACAGAAAACATAAGGGAAAATTTAAATGCCCTTCTCATTCTCAAACTAAGTCAGGAGTTGAACCCCCTAGATATGGTTTTAAATTCTCCACAGAAGATTTGAACAACTTGCAAGGAATGGTCTCTCTCTTCAGTCGTTTGTAGGCCTCATATCGATGACATCCACCAAAAGAGTAGTAGTAATCTCCCCCTTCTCGTCCTTTGATCCACATGATGTCTATTGGAGGTACCTCATGCTCTGTGTTTGGGTCCTGCCATTGAATGATGAAAGATATAATAATATGAGAGAATAAATTGACTAAAAATCGAAACTTTCACAAAATATTAAAATTAAAATTGTATATCTGCCCAGGCCTCAAAGTGCTCTAAAATACAATAACCCTTACTGACAGGTTTGGTTATTTTAAAAATTAAAATCGGAGTTGAAAAAAAACAAAACAAACCCAGAGCTGAGAATGACCAAGAATTGCACCGTAACACAAGACTTTCCCTTCTCCAATCTCCCCATTTAACTCATATCTATAAAATGTTAATAAAAACTCTCTAATGAGCTTGGGGAAAGTACAAAACTACACAATCTGTGATTGTCCATTTCCCTCCACTTTACAGATACTCAAAGCTTAAGTTCAATGAACCAAAAGGCTCTGGAGAGAAGTTTATAGACCCTCTTCTTGTGCCACTGTTTTGTGTAGATCACGCACAACAAAGGAAAAGGTTAAAATTTAAAAAAGTTAATATAGAAAAGATTGCTTAACTCAAACAATTTGAACTTGTGTTAGTTTTTCTCTCTTTTCTACATTATCAAATCAGCAATCAACCAAAATTGCCATAGAGTTCCTATTGCTGAAAAAAAAAAAAATCTCTGTATTTCTCACATTCAATGACAACAAGTAAACACATCATTCACCCATTTAATATCCCCCCCCCCCCTCCTAGACCATTTTAAAAATTATTTGTGAAAACTGCTGAGCTTCCAATTCTCCTACCATATTTAATTAATTAACTTTTTATTTTTTTTTTTTTCAAACAGGCATTATCCCTTGAGTAATTTTATTAAATTTTGAACTATTATGGATGAACAGATCAGAAACATGTTCAAATTGAAATGAAGCAAATATATAGTTCTAAGGCTCTGGTTAATAAATTTCCACATAATACACTTGGCTCTGTCAGAAAATGGGGATTTTTTATGGTTTGAAAAAAAAAAAATCATTTTACAATATTGATGATCCTTGAGTATAATTTTATATCATACCTTAATTCTTTCTTCCCCAGCACTATAAGACTATGGAATACAATCCCTGAATCAATAAGGCACAGTCCTAATGTA
>JBCIKM010321347.1:0-11452 GCA_039654465.1 Melibe viridis | reverse complement strand
CTTCTTCTTCTTCTTCTTCTTCTTCTTCTTCTTCTTCTTCTTCTTTCTTCTTCTTCTTCTTCTTCTTCTTCTTCTTCAATTATATCGACTCACTCAGTGGAACTGAGTATTACTGTCGATGCGGGCATAATTAAACACACCAAACACACCTGATTGATTCAGGGATTGTATTTCATGCTGAAGAGCATGGGTTCTATTCCTGCCAGTGCTATTGTGTTGTGTCCTTCAGAAAGGCACTTTACTAAACTAACCTCATCCTGTTTGAGATGGATGTAAACCTCATTGGTCCCCCTGCTTGTTGACAACTTCATCTTTCTGTCCGAAAAAATTGTAACACACCTAGCAGGCGAATTGTTTTGTCATACATGTTATATGTTCGTTGTCTGCCAGGGATTTAATGGCATTTTAAAGGGCATAGAACACCCAGTGGATATGCACTATATAAATACTATTTGTATGATAATTTGTATTATTATTATTATTATTGTCCTCTCCATGTTCCCTGCCTTGGCGTGGTGGAGAGGCTTATGCGGCATGATGATTTTAAAGGCTCTACCATAGGTTCAAGCATAATGGACAGGTTTTAAATGAAGACCCAGGCTAGATGGGGACAACCTGGCTAGAGGCGTATGTGGCGCTTGCACCCCTTGCCTAGGGGACATTGGATTAACTGCCTGCTTCCCCAACAAAGCATGGAAGAAAGAAACAGGGAGACAATGTAAAAGATGATATAGGTGAAATACTAGATTTGTGGAAAGAGCACTTCCAAAATCTACATAACAGTGATGGTAGTAGTAGCATAGTAGATGATAATGAAGAGGACCACAGTGGTACAGATACAGAAATAGACATCCTAGATGATGGCTTTGAGGATAGTATAACAAACAATGTCAGAACTAATGAGTCTTAAAAAGAAGATTAAAATAGGTAAAGCCCCTGGCTCAGATGAAATAAATCCAGAAATGGTAATGTCCTAAAGTTTAGAAGCAGATAAACTCCTTTTAAAAATATGCCAGCAGGCTTACAAAAAAAAAAAAAAAAATCATACCGAGTGACTGGAATGTTAGCACAATAATACTACTACATAAAAATGGAGCTACCACCCTGTGTTATAACTACAGAGGCATCTCGCTCCTTAGTGTGCCAGGAAAACTTCATGCAAGAATTTTGGAAACTAGGTCAATGAAAAATGTAGAAGGAAAACTAGAACAATATCAAAGTGGATTTCACCCAGGTAGAAGTGTGCAAGGCCATATATATACCCTAAAACAAATTAGCGAAACATCCTTTTGATATAATCAGAAAGTTCATATGTGTTTCATAGACCTACAGAAGGTGATTAATTCAGTGAAAAGAGAAGAGATGTGGAAAAGACTAAAAGAGCATGGAATGGACAAAGAATTAATAAGGGCAATTTAGTCTTTTTATACTAATTCCGAAAGCATGGTAGGAATAGGAGGCCAAAACACTAGTAAATTCAATGTAAATATAGGTGTAAGACAAGGTTGTATTCTCAGCCCTCTGCTATTTTACTCATCAATTCAGTTTTAAAAAAAGTGCAAAGGAATGAGATTACTAAATGGGGTAATGTGGAAACTGAACCAGTTCAACTTAAAATGTTCGCTTTTGCAGACGACTTGGTGCTATTTAGTAAAGCACGACAAGATTTACAGTATAACGTCAGCATCCTAAATAGAAAATTGAAAAAGAAAGGACTCAAAATATATGTAAAGAAAACTAAATCTACGATAGTCAGCAAAGAGCCCCACAAACATAGAATAGAAATAAACAAAGAAACGCTTGAACAAGTGGATGGCTACAAATATCTAAGAGTCATAATATCATCAAATTGTAGTCTGAAAGAAGAAATTAACCAAAGAATTTCAAAAGCAAATGAAGTATATAGTCAGCTTGGGCAAGTTTTCATAGGAAAAAAAAAATAACTACAAAAACTAAAATATCAACATTAATTCTATCTGTTGCCCAACTGTAATCCTTGGAAGTGAAACATGGAACTAAGATAACATTATTATTATTATTATTATTATTATTATTATTTTGTTATTTTCATTACTATTCTTACTATTATATCCATAGTGTTCTAACTAGCTACTTAAAAAAGCAACAATTTGTTTTTTTGAGTTTTTGTTTTTCAAAGATGATCTTGTTGCCTCGGATAGTTTTTCAAAGATGATCTAGTTGCCTCAGATAGTTTTTCAAAGATGATGTAGTTGCCTGAGATAGTTCTTCAAAGATGATCTAGTTGCCTCAGATAGTTTTTCAAAGATGATCTAGTTGCCTCAGATAGTTTTTCAAAGATGATCTAGTTGCCTCAGATAGTTTTGAAACGATGATTTCACAATTTTAGGACTGATTAAAATCTTATCGGTTTGTTTGCATAAATCTTATCAGTGTGTCTGCTTATCCTGTGAGTTATTGCCCCCTTCCCCCCAAAAAACAAAACAAAAGAACAAAAAAAAGCTTTTGTCTGTCAGGACTTTTAGTCTCTATTTGTTCAGGTTAGATCAGAAAGCTATCTCATAATCTGTATTCAAAATTGAATCCATTGAGAAAGTTGAGACTTTTAGACCCCTATCTATTCGGTGGAGATTTTTATTTTTGTCTTTATTATTCCCCCCACCAGTTTGAAGATTGGCTATGTGTCCTATGCTAATGGGGACATCTCATCCATATCCGACATCCGTTTCAATCTGTGGGAAGTGGGAGAATCTCCTAAGACTCCTCCACAATCGTACGCCTTTTCTTTCATGGCTGGTAAGTTTCAGGTTTTAAAGTTTGTGGTTGAATCAATGACCAAGTGATGTCAAAGCTCATTCCCATGTAATAATTCATCCCATGGATGGTAATTGTAATGCTAATCATTTATTTATATGGCGCACATATCCATAAAACAATATGGTCAAAGGTGCTGGTGGAAGATGTTAACCCAGTCCACCATGCCTAATCTTGCACGGTATGATGCGCATGACATATGGGGTATCTATTATTCGATCTTAAGCCAAGCAATAGTTGCTGTTGCCTCTGGTGGTATCTACTCATTTTGAAAGACTAATGAGCCAATTAACCACAGGGCATATTATGATCTGTTTTGGTTGTAAAATTTATAACAAAGAAATTAGAGTTTTATGTAGCTTTGCAATGATGGTTTTTGTGTTGTGTATTTTGGTCTGTTTCAGATGGAGAGGAGTACAGGGTGGAGGTGGAAGGGGGACCGACTCCTGTATGGTATCACCACGAAGACCGAGGGGGGAAGGTCATGGAGATGTTTTCCAAGTTCAAGGTCAACTCCAGACCTGGCAGGGGCCTTGTAGAATTTTTTTACAGGTTAAGCTTTATATGAACAATTCTTGAATATGCGTTTATATATATATATATGTATTTTTTTTTTTAATTGGTTGAGAGGGAGAGAAAGAAGGAAAGGATTGTTTTTTTTGTTTGTGTAATATCAAGTCTGCTGTCCTCTAACTCGAGGACATAAACAGAATGAATTTATTTAGAGTTATTGGTCCAAAGATGGCAACAGCCTTATGAGAACTGTAAGCCGTAACAAAAAGATGTGTTGAACCTCCAGATTTTAACTTTTTGTCTCACTTTCAGAAACCATGAAGGTCCAACTTTCACCCATCCTCCCTTGGTCGCCATGGTAACCCAGCCACCAGAGGCATTGATTGAAGCTGCTCAAGATAAACGAGTGCTTCCCTTCACAGACCTTTGCTGCCATTCCCCTGCACTGGTGGGTGGGAAGGGAGCTCAGTTGGCGCAGTTAACCTCCCTCCAAAAAGAGGTGAGTATTCCTGTGATAATCAAGATGATGCAAATCTTTTAACATTTTATGCCTTTGTTTTCTTTTTGCTTCAACAATTTCCGGAAGTTCTATCATTACTGCCTATTTTGGAGAATTTCAATTTTAAAATGAATCAGAAGGAGAAAATTTCCAACAGTTTTCCAACTAGATTAAGGCGTTGTTCGATGATACGATTAAATTAACCCGACCGTATACGTACAACTGTTGTGCAGTGTTTCTTCTTTCCCAGACACACTAGTTACGGTAACTGTATGGTGTTCCATGTTACATACCTGGCCAATCTACAGAAGCTGTTTTGGCACGACTCAACTGTCGAATCGAAAAACTCTTAGACTGTTAGCAGGGTATCACACGTTTAACGCTTGGGACGACCGACCGACAAAAAAAATCCTAGCGTAAGCCACTTGTAGTATTAGCCACAGGGTTGACGATCAGAGAAAAAAGTCACGGCTTATAGTCTGAGAATTACAGCAGAATTTTGTGATAATTTTTGTTTGTTTGTTTTACAACCTTTTTTTCGATTCTTAAGACTTTACCAAACTGAGCAGTGACACTCTTATCCAGAACATTTTTTTAACATGCTGAAAGTCCTTTGTATGATTAATTGAAATGCATAGAATTAAATTAACTTCCCTATAATAAGTGGGCTGACTGATGTGGTCCAATATTATCAAACAAAACATGGGAAGTTACCGATCAACTATTCGTATCTAATCAGCTTCTTTTCCCTGCTGTCATCAGATTGAGCCATTTTTTAAACAACAAAATATTTATTTCAACAAGAGAGGTTTATTTTATTTTTTTTTGTAATGGAAGTTTCGTTTTTGGTTTTCTTTCTCCCTCTTGTGATGACCAGGTAAACGTCACTGTCCCTCCAGGATTTTGTCTGACGCTACATTCCTTCTCTCAGCAACTTGAGGTAAAAAAAAAAAAATTAAAATAAATTATATCAGATTTTGTATTTAAAAGCCTTTTTATTTGTCACTACGTGTCATTGTGTGTTGCTTCAAAGCACAATCCATCAATGATAAGCATTCCAATGTTTTGTAGAGTTAGCTTTTTGTTTCTTTCTGTCTTTTCTTTGTTTTTTCTTTTCTTTTAAAAGTATAATAAATTGCAAACTTTTAGGAATCCAAAGCAGAAAGTTTTGGATATGTTTATATATATATATATTTTTTTTTTTTTTTCCGATTCCTTTTTTCTCTATAGAACAATCCCGCAATTGAACAAGCCATCCAGAAAGTGGCAGAGGCCTGTGTGTAAGGTTGAACTTTCTTCCATGGCTGTTTTTTTTATATATGGGTATCAGGGGGTTTGCTTAACTCATTCAGTGAAATAAGCCCAAAGCCTGTCTTATGGCCTGGGACTCCATTTTCCTTGTGTAGGATGGGTGCAACAAAAAATGTGTATCAATAATCTATTGAATTGCAGTTTCAATTGAAAAGAGAGAGAGAGAGTGAGAGAGAGAATTGGTGTGAGAGAGAGGGGGCGATGGTAAGAGAGACAGACAGACACAGAGACGGAGAGAGACAGATAAATTGATAGATTGATAAATAGATAGATAGAAAGAGAAAGAAAGAGAGCATCACATTTGTTCTTGTCACAGTGTCATTCTTGTTGCTGTTAATATGTTCTACAATATGTGGCATGATGTAATACTACGTGAATAGTTCAATGTCGTCCTTACTGTAATGCGCATTTCGCATTATCCAGTAAAGGAAATTCGCGATATAATTGATGTGTATTATTATTATTATTATTATTATTATTATTATTATTATTATTATCATTATTATTATTGTTGTCAAACTAAAACTTTTTGTCTCTGCCATTGTAACAGAGGAGATCTAAATCAGCTGCCGTCAGCCTGCGATGCATGTGTGGAACTCATCACCGAGACAGATATCTGCCTTGAGGTGAAGGCGGCCGTGGTGAATGCCCTTCAGGCAGAGAAAGGGTCAGACTACACGCACTGTCACTGGGCAGTCAGATCCTCTGCTGCAGGCACGTAATCAGATAGAGATCTTAACGACCCTTTGGAACTGAATTTGTTCTTGATGGGTCTTACACGCACAGCTATACAATACTCAGTCTCACTGATTCAGTCAACATAAGAGAAGAGGAAGGAGAAGTAAAAGAAGAAGAAGAAGAAGAAGAGGAGGAGGAGGAAAAGAAGAAGACGAAGGAGAAGTGAGATGAGGATGATAATGATGATGAGGAGGAGCAGCAGCAGCAGCAAGAGGATGAGGAGGAGGAGGAGAAGCTGGTACCTCTCCAAAAAGTTACACTAGTTGGTCCTCCCACCTCCTTTTTCAGATCAAGCAGGCCAAGGGGGGCAATGCACTCAATGGCTGCAGAAACACTCCTCGACTTTCAAACCAATAGTGTTGAGAATAGTCGTTAAATATGGTCATGGTCATAATTGTAATCATAAAACTAATTTGTCATTTTGCATAGAGATGCCAATGGAAATTCCTATGATATTGGTCATAAGCTTTTATAAGTATATGCGCACATAAATACAGGGTATTTCTGAAAAAAAGACATTGCACACCTTTTCTAATGCAAAGGAGATACATTTTTTTTCAAAAGGAGGCTGAAATATTTCTTTCAAATGATTGTATTGAACTGTCAATTTTCAGCTATTTTCTTTGAACGAACCTGGTACATCAGTGTGTTGCCATGTTTGAAACATGTAACTAGTCTTCTGTAGCTGCGCTGAACTGAGTATCATGTTTCTTATACACGTTTTGTGTAAAAAGCAACTTGCCATTGAACTTTATGTCATGTATCTCTAGAGGTGATGATGCACAGGAGTCTGATACGAGTGATCAGTGTTTTAAAAGAGATACTGCATACACAGGAAGTGAAATGTTACTCTTACATTACACTCCTATATGAGTGTTGTTGGGCCGTAAAAACACCAATAAACAAATGAACAAACATCACTGAACACTGACAGCGATACTTCATGTGCTGTTCCAGGAGAAGATGGAGAGGAAGCATCCTTCGCCGGTCAGATGGAGACCATTTTGGGCGTTGTAGGTTTGGACAAGGTAAGCTTTTTCCCTTGCATGGCTCTTTCAAATTTTTTTTCTTTTTTTTCTAATTTCTATAATTCTTGTGTATGCTGAGATTACTTTTTCTTCCTGCTGATGTTGTTTGCTGTGTTGATGACTAGAGAAAGACGGTGTTGTGTCTATTAGACGTTGTTTTTGTCATGTTTTCTTCCCAATAGCACGTATTTGAAATGAATCAAAGACTGTATTGGTATAAAATGGGAGAGCCAGATGTATCAGGGTCAAAGATGAAATGCAGTTAATAAAAGTACAGAGGAGATCTCTTGGCATACCTTTCATGTGTTTTTCCCATTATCTTTAAATGAATATAGGTCAGTGAATGCGCTGTCTGCTCTGAGTTTAAAACACCTGCAACAATACCTTCTGTTTTCACAATGAGATGCATTCATTACGTGGGGAATTTTTTGCTGTGGCTTATTTATGAAAAATTGATTTAATTAGTATTTGAGGAAAAACATTTTTGTTAAGACCATCGGTGCTGAGCTATCCTTCTTTGTAATTTAATTTCTGTCTTGCGCTATGTGTTGGCTTTGACAATGTGTTCCTTGTGTAAATGAAACCCAGATCCTGGCTGGAGAGCAGCAGTGCTTACCATAGAGTACCCGTGCTGCTGGTTATTCCTCATTGTCATTCAATCTCTTTGGTTGTATGTAACCTTTGACCCTGTGTTCCATGTGTGTTGATGACCTCTACTTGGCTGCAGTCAAGCAGTGCTGGTCCTCTGCCTACACTCTGCAGGCTGTAGAGCACTTTTTGTCTAGTTATTCCTTTTAGTCATTCAATCTCTTTGGTTGTATGTAACCTTTAACCCTGCGTTCCATGTGTGTTTATGACCTGTACTTGGATACAGTCCAGCAGTGCTGGTCCTCTGCCTACACTCACCAGGCTGTGGAGCACTGGTGCCTAGTTATTCCTCACAGTATCTAATTTCTTTGGTTTTATGTAACCTTTGACCCTGCGTTCCATGTGTGTTTGTGACCCAGATCATTGTCGCTATCCAGCAATGCTGGTCATCTGCCTACACACACCAGGCGGTGGAGTACCGACGTCAACACGGGCAGCCAATCAGGTCGCTGGTCGGGGTGGTGGTGCAGCAGATGGTGTCTGCTGAAGCCGCAGGTATAGCAATGTTGAAAAAATTGTGATTGTAGATTCTTTCTTTTTTCCTATGATAAAGGGGAAATCAGTCTAACCGGGCGTCTGAATGGAGTGCCGCAGTATGTTTGGCCTGATGACCATGTCAGGAATCAAACCCACGCCCTTCGGCATGGAGTCTGAGGAAAACTGACCCATGGGTTGAACAAGTCCTCCCGTGGGACAGATCCATAAGAAATAATTGTCCAAAGAGATTAATAATGGCAATTTTTTTTTTTTTTTACATAATTTTTTTTTGGACATATTCATCTGTGAAGAACACGTGAAAATGTTTTAAAAAAATCTGTTTTCTTCAATTCCACTTTAGGTGTCATGTTTACTGCTGATCCAATATCTGGTAGTGCTAACCGTATTGTCATCAATGCCAACTTTGGATTGGGTGAATCTGTGGTGTCTGGGAAATCCGACCCGGATACGGTTGTGGTAGAGAGGAATCCAGAATCCATCGGATTGGGTCTAACTGGCGGATTGAAGATTGGCAGTGTCACTGTTGGACAGAAACAGATACGGATTGTTGAAGATGGTGAGTGCTCTGGTGGTCATTTTTAAAAGATGAAATACAATTTTATTGTTATGTTTTGTTTTTGTCTTTATTGTGGGCAGAATCAAACACAAACTATGCGATGTATTTTCTTTTCATCTAATGAGAAAGAAGGAAAGAGGGAGAGAGAGAGAGTGTGTATATGTGTGTGTGTATGTGTGTGTGTGTTAGTGTGTGTGTGTGTGTCTGTTTGTGTGTGTGTATGTGGTGAGTATGTGTGTGTGTGTGTGTGTATGTGTGTAGATGATCTACCACAATGAATGTGTTGGTGGCACTACAATCCTACCCTGGATAAATGTATGACTGTCATTGTTATTATCATTAATACTATGATAATAATAATAATAATAATAATAATAATAATGATGATCATGATGATGATGATGATGATAATAATAATAATGATAATACACTTTATTGATCCTTTCTTTTGCAAATTATTTACATGTATCAACATCACAATCACATTGAATTATATAAATCTGTTGATGGTAAAAATTCATTATGATTATTATTATTACTATCTAAGGTCCCATTCTAACATCTGTCGGCTGAACTGTTTTTATTTTATGGAGTCATTTTACCACTTCTAAAAATAGATGCTGGGGAAAACCATCCAGAAGCTTAGAGGGGACTGAATTCGGGTTTACTTGTTTGTCTAAGTGAATTTTAACTCTTTGGCTCACCCCTCACCACCATGTGATAAGAATTTACCAAATGCTCACGACAGCGTTGCCGACAGGGACAGTTTTTCAATAGTCAGGTCACTTGTGGTTCACTTCAACAACAAAATACTCCCTTTAAATCCTGTTTCTTACAAGCAAACCTGATGTCATCAGAAAGGTGGAAGAATGGAGCTCAAAATGATACTGTTTACATCTAGGTATCTTTTTAGTTACAAACTCAAATTGATGCCAAATAGCTGACTTAACATTTTCAGTTATATCAAGAAAAAAAAAACTGTAAAAAAAATTAAATTAAATGGGTATATCTATACACCAAACCCCTAAATATGGATAGATTCTTAATTTCTGTGTCCAAAAAAAGTATAAATTATTGTTTAGAATTTTAAACAGAAACCGGCAGTCGCAAAAATTGGTCTTGAACCAACGATTCCTTTTGATATAGAATGAGGTCAACATCAAAGTCATATGACTTCTTGTGTTAAATCCCATTGGTTAAAGCATCAAGATGGACACAAACAGCGTCAAGGGATGTGTATGTAGTGAGTTGTTTTAAGGAGTAAGCAAGCCTGCAACCTAGCCCTTCCCCACCCACCTCGTGAATGGGGCACGGCTTACTCCTGCAGTTAAAGGATTATTACAAATTGCGTTTTCCGCATGGAAATTCACTTCTCTCACTGTCAGGGGGTTGAAAGCTAACATTAAAGTGCAAATTTAGGCTTTTAATTTTCATATTTTTTTTATTCTTATTCTTTCAGATTGCTTTTAGGTCTCGTTTCAAGTCCCTCGATGTTTGATGTTTTAGTGAATCGTTTCCCATGACCGTATGATTATTGTTCCTAGATTATTGTCTCCATCGTTATTGATATTACCATTGTCCCAGGCTGTGAAGGAGTGAAAGAAGAAGCCATGTCCAATACTTCTTCCTCTGCCTTGTCCATTGACGAACACCTGGTGCTGAAACTTGCTCAGTTGGGTATCGAGGTGGGTCTTCATTTCGCTCTAGTCACAAATCATAGTGCCGCTTCTATTTAACTTTGCATTCATTTTACAAATTAACTCAGCCTTCATTATTCATTTCATCTGATGTCAAACTTGAAGTGGATATTATGCTGGGAAATATCCTGTATTTTGAATTTCAAAAGCAGTTCAAACCTAGATTACCATCTAACTTCATACTTTCCCAACTCAATAAGACTCCCAGACCCCATTAGATTCAGTTCAAATATGGACTACATCAAGCTGTGCCTTGATTACATTATGCAAAAATCAAGATACCAAACAGTTCTTCATATGGCTTATTACTTGCCTTGTTTTTACTTACAGATCCACCGACAAATCGGCAGTAATACTACATCTTTATAAAATTTCAATGGATGCTCTATTTGAAATATCCAGTATTTTGTATTTCAAAAGAAATATGAGTATATTGTATCTTGGCAAATGAGTAGAAATTGTCCAAAGACATTTTCTCTCATGCCCTATCTCTCTCCTTGTCACTTTCTACCTTTCCCATCCCCCTCCCCCCCCCCCCCCCCCCCCTTTTTACTTGATGGGGGTACGCAGTTGGAGAAGCGCTATGGCTAACCACAAGAGCTCGTCCAGATCTCATGTCCGTGGTCTCAAAGATGGGATCAGCTGTGACTCGTGCTCCTGACGCTGTAATCCAAGCAAGCAACCAGATCAAGGGGTACCTCTCAACCACAGCCAATGATGGATTGAAGTTTTAAGTTGAAGAAGGCGAAAATCCAATCTTGACCGTCTTCACAGATGAATCATTTGCACCTGACTCTGAGGAAAGCCATGGCTCCTTCGTTGTCCTTTTGAGCTCTTCTCCAGTTTTTTTGGAGGTCTGGCCGACAAGGTTTCGTGACATTGTCGACAGCTGAAGCTGAGCTCACTGAGATCATCGAGGGCATGGTGGCTGGTGAAAGCATCCATGTGATCTTACAAGAACTTTTTCCTGACGTTCCAAAGGTCCTGCAGACCGACAACATGCCTGCTTTGTCAATCCTGACAGGTGACGGTGGCAGTTGGCGCACACGTCACTTGCGTCTTCGAGCTGCGTATGCAATACAGTCAGTGTCTGCGGGTGAATGGCTCTCCAACACGTTCCAGGTGAGTTCATGGTGGCCGACATTGGAACAAAGCCACTGACTGCAGCACG
>JBCIKM010321236.1:0-11452 GCA_039654465.1 Melibe viridis | reverse complement strand
ATCATCTTACTTTCCTCTGGGCTCCTCTATGACCCTCGTGTGTCGTGGGGCCCTAAAACCTCCAATAAACAAACCAATGTAGCAACATGTAGCTATATGCATTTGTCCCAAAACTCATTGATAACAAATAAATTATCTTTCACACCCTACCCCTGGCCCTCTTTCTCTCTCACTGTCTCTATGTCTGTCTGTTGTCTGTCTGTCTCTCTCTCTCTCTCTCTCACTCTCTCTCTCTCGACTTTGCTCCACTATCCATTCATTCACTCAATCATTCATCTTACTTGTACCTACTTCCTTGCCCTATATTTTTGTAGACTTACCCAGACCCAGTGCGAGTGGTGTCAGTAGGGATTCCTGTGGAGGACCTGGAGGCTGACCCTACTGGCCCAGGGGGCTCTGTCACCTCTGTTGAGTTCTGTGGTGGAACGTAAGCACTTTGTCATTTTGTCAACCCTTTGTTCTTTAGTATTTTATTGTTAATTTTGACCAGCTACGTACACCTTTATTCATTGTTTGGTTCAGAATTTTTAAGCTTTTAGTTTAGTGTATAATAGAGCTAATCAATCTTGCTCTCTCCGCTTCATAATTAAAGCACTCTACCATCTGGTATTCATTGGGTCACTCATTAGACTTAGGCTAAGTGCTCTGTCATATGTTTACTAGAAAATCCATATCTCTCCGTCAAAGTGTTTATCGTTCAAATAAAGAACATGTTGGCTGGAAACATCAGACTTCAAGGATTTATCTAGATCTGACTGAGTCAACCAAACATTTTTATGTGATATTGTTGGATAAACTTGACTTTTGTCTTCAACCATTTCATTTAATTATTTCTGTAGACATTTGAAAAGGGCGGGTCATGTAGGCCATTTTGTCATTGTCACCGAGGAAGCCATCTCCAAGGGGATCCGTAGAATTGTTGCCATTACAGGATCAGAGGCCCAAAAGGTAAAGCACCTTACTATCCCCCTCTTCCTGCGTATCCATCCCTGTAATACTTTCTATAAGAAGGTACACTTATAATCATGATGATAACGTAATCTGTTTAGCCCTTAGAAGAACCTTACATTGAAATAAATACAGTTTTACTTATCTAGAACTAGAAAGAAAGACTAATGCTTTTAATGCATGGGCACAGTCCTGAATATATGAAATATCCTGTTCTTAGGGCATTAGCATTCATTAGATAACCTTAAGTCAATAAAAGTGAAAGTGGCATACGCATAAACTTCATTCTGACATAGAACCTACTTTACACTGAGGCAATGCTGGAGTCATTGCTGACTGAAAGATTATCCGTTTTAAGGTCCTTTTCTCAATTAGATTTCACTGCAATTTTTAAAGAATTATCTTTCACAAAGAGACCAGGGTTTTAGAGGAACAGATAGCTCACATTGAGTTTTCAAACGGCTCAGTCTGAGAACAAAGCTTTTTATTTTCCTTATAATGTTGACAGCTTCTTGTTAGACTTGGCATAAGCTAGCAATAAAGTTCATTGATATTTTTTATTTGTGTCTTCAATTGTAGACAACTTTTGAAATAAGCAGTAGCTGTATTTGTAAGATGTCTCTTTTTTTTTCCCCCAAAGGCCCTGCACAAGGAATTAGTACTTAAAAAGAGTGTTGATGAGTTGACAGGGAAATTGAAAGATGTAGAGAGCAGAACTTTGTCAGATCGTGAACTCAACAAGCAGATTATTTTGCTGGATGATGTAAGTAGCCCCAGGCGTAAAGCAGTTGGTGGCTGTCCCTGGTGAGCACTTCTTCTTCTGTTTCTTATCTTTTACACTGAAGCTATCATCTTACTTTTTCCCCTTTTCTTGTGTGTCCTGTTTTTATTGTCTTGTTTAGTTTTTTCAATGGTTATCCCCCATTTCATGCCTTTTGGTACATAACTCAAGGATCACAAGTTACTGAGCACTTAAGCACGCAAAGGGGGTTTAAAAATCATGGATCTTCCTCCACCATAATGCTGTTATGTATGATAGCCATTGGTTATTTTTTTTAGATATTTTTTGTCATTGTAAATCATCTCTCTGTGGTGATGATATGTGTATTGAGAGATGGTATTTATTTTTTAGTGTAAATAATCTCTCTGCTTTTTGTGGTCTGATTTGTTCCCTTACATCATCTTACTTTGCCCTAGGCTCCTCTATAACCCTCTTGTGTCATGGGGCCCTAAAACTACCAATGAACAAGTAAACAAACAATTGCGTATAAACGTTATTGCCAAAGTGTGTTTTTTGGTTTGACTTAAAAAAAAAAAAAGCAATTTTAATTCTAATGGCCTCCAGAAGAGAACATTATGTCATTGTTTTAGAGCTCTAAGAATGCAAGAAATGCAAAGGCTGATAATATGAAGTTTGTCTTTCTACCTATATTTACTAACAAAGGCATGGGGTTTACTTTAGTGGGTTAGAGCTCTAAGAATGCAAGAAATGCAAAGGCTGATCATATGAAGTTTGTCTTTCTACCTATATTTACTAACAAAGGCATGGGGTTTACTTTAGTGGGTAGTACGTTGTGTTTAAGCCAGAAAATTATAGAAAGAGGAACAGTACTCTTTGTGAAACTTACTATTTGTAGACTGAATTCCAACAAATACAGATGCTATCCTTTGAATCTTTAATGAGCTGCAATAGTTTGGGTGATATTTATGAACTGGTCGCAAAGTTTGTCACAACTGAAAAATTTTGATGTCATACTGTCGCAGTTTTTTGTAATGTTGAAAGATTTACACACTGCCACCATCACCACTAAATGGCTGATTGTATCTTGCAGGAAATAGCCCAGTCCACCATCTCCTACTACCAGAGAGATTGTCTACGCTCTGAGCTGAAGGCCTTGAAGAAACAGCTGGATGATATGGACAAAGCACGTAAAGCCTCCCTAGTCAATGAGGTCAGCTTTGTCACTTTTTTGTAATAGTTTTTGTTTCTGTCATACCTTCAACTTACAGTGTTACTTTACCAATTACACGTAAATGCATTAGGTGTATTATCCATATTGATACTTGTGAATGTACCCGTTTGCACCTGATTTTGTAAGAAAATGTAGAGGTTTTATGGAGTTTATGAAAAGACCTCATTAACCTGAATAATTTGAGTTTTTGGGATGGTTTCGGATGCCAAAAAGTGAATTTTATTTTGTTTAGTAGGTAGCTGAGATTGTTATAAGCTTTTTTTTTTTTTTAATAGCTGAAATTGAGGAGATTTAAAAAATTATATAAGAAAATAAATTAAAATATAAAAGATCATTTGTTTACAGCTTTCTGCTCTTGGAGAGATCAAATCACAGCTAAGATAAATAAAGAAATGCATTTTAACTCAGGTGACTGAGGAGGCCAAGAGTATGATAGAGGCCAACCCAAACCAACCGTTTGTCATCCATGAGTTCAAGGCTGGCTCAAATGCCAAGGTATGTATTATCACCACAGACAATCCTGTATTCATCCCACTCTATTGCACAGCATAAAGGTAGTCCTCTTCTCTTGATTTAGTCCTTTTTATGCTCTCCTTCTCTTTCTCTCTCTTGTTTGTTTCTATTCTATGTGTCTGTCTTTCTCAATCCACCCCTCTCTTTTTTTCTTCCCTTTTTGAATGAAATCACAATGGCTCATAGATTCTCAGATTCTCTATTTTGTAAAAATTAAATTTTAAGAGTGAAAATTAAACAGCCATTTTCTGCATTTTACATTTGATACATGCACACCTTTGCATTGAAAGACACAGGATTGTTATTCTTTCAGAGTGTTTTACAGTCTAGTTAGGAAGCCTTTATTATTTCAAGGAAACCGGTTGCAATCATTATGATAATAAATCTCTTAGAGCTTGAGGTCCATGGTCCTAGATCTAAAAGTGGTTACGTTGGCCTGAAAAAACAAATCAGGCAAGTGACAATATTTGTGACCCTTTTCATAGGACTCAGAACTGTCACTGTCACAGATTGCTATTCCCCAATGCTCTTGTCAAATGCGAAATTTTGTCTTTCTGTTTTTTTCACACCTGAATGAACGTGTGTGGTTGCAATATTTTTTGTGCTCACAAAAAATTGAAAGGATTGAATCAGGTTCATTTTTAGATATAATTGTTGCAGTCTATTTTCTGCCAGTTTGCCTTTTACTTTTACTCAATTTGCTTTTTGGACCATTACCTGTAATTCTATGTATTCTCTGCTGTGTGTATCAGGCCCTGGATGCTGCCATGAAGCAGTACAAGAGCCTCAGCCCTGCCACATGCGCAATGTTTTTCTCTGTGGACAACGAGGCAGGAAAGATCCTCTGTATGAGCTGTGTGCCTAAGGTAAGCTTGATAAAAAATTTGCCATCAAGCCTCCTGTTGCTTCTTTTGGTTTCATATTTTTGTCATCCACCCACTCAAACCCATTATTTGTTATTTGTTACGAGAATACAATGACTTCATGCTGGAGTCAGCCAATAGCCAATACAAATCAATCCCTTCCACTCATGATGTATGTGAAACTTCTTTTGTCCTTCATGCATATTTACTATATTGAGAAACCTACATTTCAAATCTTTATTTATGCTACTATTGAATTATTCAAATTTTCAAGGTTAATTTTCTTCTTAATACCATGAATTAAACTTTTAAAAAATCTGCTGCTGCATAGCAAACACTCCAAGACTAAAAGTCACAGATTTAAATGGCAAACTGTTCACTATTTGTTCATCAAGGTTCCTAATCTTCAATGTGTCTGAAACAAAATAGAGATGAACTTAGTGTTTTCAGTTTAATTTGTATTTGTTTTGCATGCTTGTTTGTGCTCTCATGTTATTATGCTGTCCAAACTCTCAGTCGTCAAGGTTGGCTTGATCTTTTAAATGAACCTTGTTGTCTTTGCTTTCTCCTCAGGAGGCAACGTCCCAAGGTATGCATGCCAAGCAGTGGGTGGAGGCTGTGGTGCCTGTCATCCAAGGCAAGGGGGGGGGCAAGGACCTGTCTGCCCAGGCTACAGGCTCCAACCCGGCAGGACTCCAGGAGGCGTTACAACTGGCAACAGACTTTGCCAAACTCAAACTCTCATCATAAGTCAGGCAGCAACCTAGAGATTATGACTTTGTAAAGTCATGTTGGGAGCTGTATGTAATTGTATGGCGGCTATAGAATCTTGTTAGTGCTGTTTTCTAAGGGTATAGAAATTTGATGATGAAGGAAAAGATATATTATGGAGGCTGCTGTTGTCCAGGTCAGCATCAACTAGCTTGTGTGGAGTTGAATGTAACTGCCAGGGCAGATCAAATGTGGTTGTATACTTGCTGGCACTTTTAACGAGCCAACCTTCTGTGGATGGGTTTGTTTTTTGTTTTTTTGTCAATGCCACAGCACTATTGAACATGAACAATTCTGTGGAATCGTAAAGATGTTTTCATTTTGCAGTTAATCAGCCCATAAAATCTCCATTTGCTTATTTTGCTTATTTCATGCTAGTTTTACTTGTGATATTAATATTAAAAAAAAGATTTTGACATAGCAGAGATAAGGATAGTTGGAAGCTTATGCCCAAACAAGTTTTTGAATTCAATATTATTTTTAGGTTTTCTTAACCAACCAGGATTAAGATTGTTCTATTCATGTTTACTTTCCTTTCCATCGTTCTAAATCCTGTGCATTGTTGTGATGTTGAAAGCTGATAGCAAAATCAATTACATGGTGCCTATATCACACCCGTTTTTTATGTTAATTTAAAATTTCTTTGTCACAATTCAACCTCTCTTCATTCCATATTGTTTGATACAATAAATGGAAATGGTTCAGGTTTGAAAATTACTCAAACCGTTTGTTGGGTTATTTTTATCATTATAATGTCTGTGTCCAGTTGTTAATGGTGTGTGGATAATCCTGGCTGTTCCTTTGACTTAGTAGACACACTAAAGGAATTTTATTTTAATCTCATTCTTCCTTTAATTCTTTGTCATGTAATCAAGCATAATTAGATCTGGAAAGAAAATTACAACTTTCATACATCTAAATATATGAGATGCAAATTTTTCGACATTCAAAAAAATTATCATGGAGTTGTCACCTGAGCAGCAAAAGATGGCACGAATACTAAACTTAATTTTTCAGGTTTTAGAGGCTATTCAGATTTTCAATTGAAGTGCTTGAGTAATGAAAATGCCACTTGTTCCACTATATTCTGTTACCTTAAGGTTTAATATTTACCTCTGCTATTGATTTTTGAGGGGCATTCAAGAGCTCAGTCCACTGTCCATTGTGTGTATGCCTGTATGGGCGCATGCAAATCATGAGGATACTGGACAAACAGAACTGAATCAAATAATTAGACTGTAGTTTGAAGAATAAAGACAGCTCATAGTTCATTTACTTACAATAAATACAGTGGAATCTGGATAAAGTCAACACCTCGAGACTGAGAAGAAGTGTTGACTTTAAGCAAGGTTGACTTATCATTTTCAAGGATGTAAACTCTTGAATGAAAAATATGTGGCAGGATCACAGTTCATTATGGACCTTATTGCCTTTACGGGTGTATTTTTTTTTTTTCGTGTGCGTTTGTTGTCTATTTGGCATAGATTATTTCCCGCACCCAGTGAAATTCAGGTAAGAGTGCAGGGTTTTTTGTTTTGTTTTAACAAAAGGGCGAACTTTAAACCAGCAGCACAATGAGAAAGGCACGTGAATCATCTCACTGAGCTAATACATCAGAGAGGATTTGAGCAGTCATCTACTATACGGTTAATTTTGGGCTTATTATATCATACATATTTATAGTACATAGCTAATACATCAGAGAGGATTTGAGCAGTCATCTACTATACCGTTAATTTTGGGCTTATTATATCATACATAGTTATAGTACATATGTGGTGCTGAGGTAGACACAAGGTTGTAGGGTAGGGTGGGCACTTTGTACGTATGTGACTTGATACTGAAAGGCATTATCTGACGCATTGTGCTGTTGATGGAGAGGCGTTATGCACCTCTGTACCACCCCCACCCGCATGGTTGTGGCATATGTCAAGTGACCACTAGCCTTACCTTCGTTGTGAGTTAAGTTGTGTGGTTGAAAATAGAGTGGCGAGCAAAACATTCTCTCACTTTCAATTTCATTACCCTTTTGCAAGGATTTTATCACCCTATTCTGTCCCATAGTGTTGACTTAAAAAGCGAGTTTCACGCCTAGGTTGATGACTTTATCATAAATTAAAATACAAAGATTATGAAGGAAAAAAACTGGACTGCTGCCATGTGTCGACTTCAAGCGAGAGTTGACTTGAAGCAAGGTGACTTTATCCGGATTCCATGTACTTAGGTGGGTAATTTTGCTAGTTTTTCTATACAGTACATTGGTGCATCATGTTTACCGACAACGGGAATAACAAGAGATATGAAAATCCCAGATTTTTTTTCCTCTGTAAGCTTTGCATTTTATTTCTAAAATAATAATTAAAAATCAGAACCTTTGCGGCAAGTGGTTGGTGGGTGTCCCTGGTGGGCACTTCAAAATCTGTTTCTTATCTTTTACACTGAAGCTATTGTCTTACTTTTTCCCCTTTTCTGTGATGTCCTGTTTTTGTTGTCTTGTTTGCAACTAAACTGGTCATCCCTTATTTCGCACCTTTTGGTACATTACTGCAGAGTCACAACGGAGTACTTTTGTACACAAAGGGGTTTAAAAAGATCCTGGGTTGTCCTGAACCATTATGCTATCATAAGTGATGGCCATTGGTTATCTTTGTAAGGAGAGAAGATATTTTTTGTCTTTGTAAATCATCTCTTTGGTGTCGATATGTGTTTTGAGGGTGATATTTATTTTTTAGTGTAAATAATCTGCTGTTAGTGGTTTGATCTGTTCCCTCTTTGAATTAATTCTCTCATCTTACTTCTCTATGGCTCTAAGGCTCCTCTATGACCCTTGGTGTTGTCCTTGAACCAAAAACTAAGTGCCGATGAAATATTAATTAAAGTGAAGAAAATGAAGAAATCAGGTCACTAACAAAGTTCATAATAATTGTTTTCTTTTTTAATATTGCATTAGATAAAGTTGAGTTGTCAATGAAACATGAACTTGTTCATTCAAGAGAAACAGCTGATTCAAAATAAATTTACGCAGGAAATATACAGAGCACCCATTATTTTCGGGAAAAGAAAGCCATGATGGCTTTGATACACTCTTGAGACTGCCACCTTTCCTCAAGGAGTTTGCACTCATCATCATTCACTTTCTTCAGTAGCTCCAGTTCTGAAGATCTGTTCAGCACTTTGGATAATCTCATACTCTGTAAGAGAGAAGAGACAAAAAAATTAGACTGCACCCCTTTGCCCCATCCAGTGGTTCAAAGTCAAAGCAATTATTTAGTAGTGGCACAAAGAAAAAAAATTTAAATGTGAATCAATAATTAGAATTTTTTCTGTGCTTTCCTCCTCATATATTTTATTTTCAGATTCTTACTGACAATGAACCAAAATCTGTTGATTGAAACAGAAATAAAACCCACTGCCGATCAATTTAGCTTTCACTGTTTCGATTTGAAAGAACAAAACAAAAAAGAAACCGGTGTCATAGAATAACATTCTTTCGTTAGTCTCAGCATTAAAAAATCACTGTTTTTCCATTGGAAATTAAAAAATAAAAATTAAAATTTCCCTTTACAAACTCCTTAATAGTTTCATGATTCAATGTGCCTTACTTGAGGGGGAAACTGAGCATACTGATGAATTATGGCTGCTGTCTCTTTCTCAAACATATCATCAGGAATGATATCAGAGATCAGATTTCTGTCTTTAGCTTCCTTAGCAGTTATCTTACGGTTGAAGAGAAGCATTTCACTGGCCTGTGGAATTGTAAAGATATCTCTTCTTATTTTTCCTGAATGACACTTCATATTGTGCCCCTTACAAATAATTTAACTAAACAAATACAAGAGAATGTAACTTCAAGCTGTTGGCAGACAGTGCAAACTATTTTACATGTTTGTTTATTGGAGGTTTTAGGGTCATAGAGGAGCCTGGGGGAAAGTAAGACGACAGAATAAGCTCAAAGAGGGAACAGATCAAACCACAAACAGCCAGAGAGATAATTTACACTAAAAGATAAATATTATCTCTCAAAACATAACACCACAGAGAGATGATTTACAATGACGACAAAAAATATTGCCTCTCCAAACAAGAATAAAAGCACTCATCAATCATACCAGCGAAATGGTTAAAAAAGACTCAGAATCTTTAAACCCCCTTTATGTACAAAAGTACTCAGTTTGTTTAACTTTTGACCCTGCAGTACCAAAAGGCATGAAATAAGGGATAACCACAGAGTTGCAAACAAAACAACAAAAACAGGACATCACAGAAAAGAGGAAAAAGTAAAACTGTAGCTCCAGTGTAAAAGATGAGAAACAGAAGTAGAAGAGTTAGAATCACTTGACAGCATCAACAAGCATAACTGACACATCTGATCTTAGATATAAACTATCAGCTAGGATATTTTCAGGAAATTTTATAACTTGCAAAAATGATTATTCTTTTACTATACCCACGTTATACAGCTGGTTTTCAAGTTGACACATTTTCTTTTAAAACACTTGATAATACTAATAGAGTACATTCCTAGATATTACAACTACAATTTTAAAAGTCAAAGAACTATCTAAAAACAAACATTGACACTTGATGCACTGATCATGTAAATGTGCTAAAATTATTTCTGACTAAAAAAACAACCTGTTTTATATTTTTTACATAAGCTGATTGCTTGGGGAAACTGAACTTAGGGGGTGCATTTGTTTGTTCATGAGGAAGAATGCAGTTTTAAAAACGGGTAAAGTGTGCACGAAAATGCAAGAACTTGACTTTGTACGTAACTTGTTATGAATGGGCATGTAGGCCGTTCCTTTCCTATCTTTATCTTTCTAATGTTCTCAAACATTAAGTTTAGCTGTGGAGTCATTAATTTTTCCTGTCATCCCTTGTCGCAGTGCCACCGTCTGTCAATTGGATTACTTCAATGATAATACAGAAATTTTGAAAACCCAAAGGAATTTTCTTACCTTGGCTGGTCCCATAATCTTGGGAAATACATAGGAAGAACAGGCTTCAGGTGATTGGCCCAGGGCAGAGAAAGGTGTGTGGAAGGTAGCCTGAAAAAAAACCCAAAAAACAAATGAGCAAACAGATCTTGAATGACAATTTTTTTCAATCAAGTTACAATTTCATCACAGAAATGACTATATTATGTCAATCATGCAAATGAATAGAAATCAAACATAGGCACACAGCCTGTCAAGAAAAGGTAAATGAATCAAAACATAGAAATAACATACTATGTCCCAGGTGGCACATTGTTTTTGTCTCCACCTTAGCAGAAAATGTTTGTCCTTTACTATAAGGAAAAAAAAAAAAGAATGATGAAAACTGTAGTTTTCTAAAACCAAGCAAAAGGTATGATTGCAGCTGTTTTGAAATTGTCTCAGCCAAACATTGCATAAGTCCTACTCATCTATCTGGCTGATTTATGCATGTTCTACAGTGAGTAAGTATACAACATACCTTGTCAGTGGCATACACGGCATCACACAAGCCCAAGGTGGTGACGCTGATCCCCACTGCAGGTCCATTCACCAAGCTGATCAGAGGCTTTGGGAAGTTGATGAAGCTGTCCACAAACTCTCTGATAGACACAAAGAAAAAAAAACAGCAACCAACTTAATAACTCAATTTTATGCTTACTTCGAAATACTGCCTACGTGCTACACTCCCCTCTTCAAACTTCATGTGCTTTGTATGAAATTAAATTAAATATGGACATTTTTATAGCACTTATTCACAGTCATGATGCTCTGAGCGCTTCACAATGCCATATCCCTGACAGACCGACAACCAACGTTCAACACATGACAAGACAAACCGCCTGTTAGGCACATAACAGTATTCCGGCCAGAGACAAGGTTGTCTAATCTACCACCATGGGGACCTCCTATCTTTACATTCATCTCCAAGAGGATGAGGTTAAGTGTGGTAAAGTGCCTTTGACAAGGGCACAACGTCAGTGGCCAGAGGCCATAAGCTGGGAAGTGACGTGACCTTATGCGTCACCCCTCCAGAGTATGTATGCTTGACTTCCTCATTTAGAGAGCTGTGTTAACCACTGAGCCATTGATGCCACGATAAACACATAATAAGCCAATCATAATGTGTTCCTTACTTACTTCAAAACTTCCCTCCCTTGCTTTGCCATGGCAGGGATTTGGTCTGGTGTGACGTTGGTGAAGTTTGACAAGTCGTTGCCGCTACAGTAATAGTCACCGGTACCTGGCAAACAGAAGAGAAGTCCAGTTAAAGTATCAATGAACAATGGATGAGAAAATATGCTATGAGTTTGATGTTTGTTTGTTTGTTTATTGGAGGTTTTAGGGCCCCACGACACACGAGGGTCATAGAGGAGCCCAGAGGAATGTAAGATGATAGATTAGT
>JBCIKM010321125.1:0-11454 GCA_039654465.1 Melibe viridis | reverse complement strand
GATGATGATGATGATGATGATGATGATGATGATGATGATGATGATGATGATGATGATAATCATAATAATAATAATAAAATGGGAAGAAGAAGAAGAAGAAGAACAACAACAACAACAACAACAACAACAACAACACTATAACTTGTGTAGACCAATAAAACATGTAAACACAATACTTGGTTGTGGGTTTTTTTCAGCGCTTGCAACCAAGGATTAATGACATATGTTGAAGACCGTTACATTTGATTACGATTTTTCCTGATTTGCTTATTAATATGATAAAGGATTCTTTTTTTTTGTCGAACTTAACACTAACTCTGATTAATAAATCAGCAGTAACACAGCAATTGGCTCTCAACTTCAGCAACAGACTTTATCGTAGCTCCTCCATTTTCAGTCAACTTTTTTCACAGTCACAGTCAAAATATTAACTCCCTTGCCTACATGGGTTTTAATGCATTTGAGGATTTATAATAGCACAACCTCCAGTTGTTCTCCTTGAAGTTGGTCAACGCCTCTCACGGGGATTCAACACCATGTCTTAGACATACTCATGAAAAAGAGAAGTCAAAGGTGTGCGATGACCTTGAAGGTCATGTGAAAGGTCACCTCTCCCAGTCTATTTATCTGGAAAGTTCCAATTTACCCAAGTGAGCACATCCGGTGCCCAAATCCACCCTGCACTGTGTTTGACTTGGGTTAGCTTAGGACGAAGTATTTAAATACCGTAATGCATAATATGTGTGTCCATTGGAACCTAATATCACACAAACACAAAACAAAACAAAACAAAACAACTAACAAAAACTTACAAAAACAACACAAAATGCATTGAAAATGAGCTGAGTGAGCTGATGCTTATCTAACAAATTTAGTAAAACTCAGTATGAAAGCTCGAGATGTATAGAGTTCAGGTCATTCTACTTGTAGCAGTTGCGTTGTCTAAAAGGTGTATAAACCAGCTTAAATTACGAATGCACAGTAAACACAAGTAAATACTTTACGACCCTCCCTCCCCCACAACACCCTTTTCCACACACACAGAAACACACGCGCAAACACAAACACACATACACACATAAAACACAAAAGCACACACACAGAAAACACACAGATACACAACATAAATATAGAACAAGCTAACAAACAAAAAAAATCAATTAAGCAAACACAGTATGCCTATGAAACAGTCCCATCCTCGAAAATGAGAAGAAAAACCAAACATGAATGTCAAGGTCAACAAAGAGAACATCTATATGAAGAAGATAAATAGACAACACGAATGTCT
The DNA here is from genome assembly GCA_039654465.1 of Melibe viridis. Classification (NCBI taxonomy): domain Eukaryota; kingdom Metazoa; phylum Mollusca; class Gastropoda; order Nudibranchia; family Dendronotidae; genus Melibe; species Melibe viridis. The sequence continues at coordinate 10,166 of JBCIKM010321125.1, read as the reverse complement.
TTTTTAAACTCCAACTGACTTGTTTGTCTGCATTTTGTCATTATTCGGATCTTCTCTTGGTTGTTGGACTTTTGCTGTAGGAGAGTTTGGAGTTGCTTTTCTGGCTCTGAAAAAAAAACGGTTTGAACAAAAAATTCATTACAGCTGCCACCCTGCGCCCGGTCAGGTCTTAACCAGGTCTAGCTTCATTATTGTGTATGACTAATTTAGTAATGCAATATAGTAACATTATATGCTTTAATTTCCTCTCAAAGCATGTGCCAAGTGGATTTGCTATACAGATTACAGGTAGATTTTAATCAATAAGAAGTGAAAACACTAATCTGAAGGACAGTAAGAAACAGCACAGATGTTCAAGATGGCCGATAACACAACGATTTTCACATACTTTTCCCCCCAAGTTGATACAAAACTTCTCCAATTCCTCATTACACTGTTGTTCATACAAACTCACGAGACAAAAAGAAATATAATATTTATAAAGGTAGCTCCGCAAGGAATGATATAATTAATTGATCCCGCGTCTCTCTCTATAACTTTACATGCATAAAAAAGCGCTCACCTTTTTCTGCGCTTCATCTGTTTAATTATTACAGAACTGATCGCAATGATCAGTATCAGTGACGAGCCAGCAGGTAGACCTACTTTCAGGCCAAAGTTGATGGCATCAGAGAGCACAGTCTGAGTCAGTTGTAAATGGAAAAGTAGAAACAAAAGAGAAAAATCTACGTTAAAATTCATTGTTATATATAATATTTTTGTTTATTTTCTTGAATAAAAAAATAAAGCACAAATGACAAAATCAAGCAAACTTATAAGAAAAAAGTACCTGCTTTGGCCACAGAATTTCGGGGGTGAGGCTTATGCTCAAAATGGTCAGGTTTTATTTCATTTGCAATGCCTTATCATTAAAACTTTTGCTATCTAAAATGACTGCGTGGTCTAAGACTGGTGTAGTGTAAAGGACTTACCGAATAGTTTTCTAAAGGTGTTGCAGAAGTTGGTAAAGAGATCTTTGTGGATTGTGAGGTCGGTGTGTCAACTGCCGTTATCTTAGTTGATTTTGTTGATGTGAGCAAGGCCTTTGTTGGCAATGATTTTGTTCTGTCAGCAGTAGATGACAACTTTGTTGGTTTTGAGTGCGATTGTATTGATGTTGATAGTGTTGTTTTTAATGATGACGTCTTTGTTAATGTTGATGATTTCGATGTTGAGTTTGATGATGTCTTTGTTGGTGTTGATGTTATCGAGGTCGCAGGTGCTGGTGATGTTGTTTTCGATGTTTCTGTTGTCTCTGATGTTGTTGATGGTGTCTTTGCTGGTTCAGATAATGCCTTTGCCGTTGATGACAATGAAGATAACGAGGACAATGACGTGGCCTCACGACCTGTTTTCGTTGCTACTAATGTTGTGGTTGAGGTTGTATTGGGTGCGCTTGTTTCACAATAATATCCTGCATTTTGTGAGAGAAAAACCTGAAGATGTCTATTATCCAAAAACCCCAGATAAAACAATTTCTTAATCTTATTCCTTTGTGGAATTTTTTTCCTAACCGAACGATTTGGATGACAAGACAGCTGGAAAAAAATCAACTGAAAATCATATTTTGATAAGAATTACACCATTGGTTATATAATCTCTAAAAGTGCGTATGGCATCTTTATTTTTTTTTTTCTTCTAGGACTTTATTTTCATATTAGTCGGTTTGTTGTGTTTGTTTTAGTTTTTTTTCTCCTCTTTTGTATGTTTGTTTTGTTTTGTTTCTATGTCATACAAAATCCAATCTTATTTGATACACAGGTATGATCAAGGTTAGTTAAAAAGAATTACCTATTTTTTTAAAGTCAACCTGTTTATTTTCAATTCTATGATAATTCGTGTGTAGCGTGTATAGAGCACTAGGAAAATACGTGTCTAAAAAAATCTAATACAAAGAAAAGAAAAAAGATAAAACAATCGAAACTCAAACTGTACCTGTGTAACCAGGTTGGCACCGACAGGTGTAGTTGAGGAGGACAGGGTTGCAGGTACTTCCGTTCTGGCAGTGGTTACCTGGGCAGTAGTCTATCATGTTGCTGCAGTCGGCTCCCTCCCAGCCTGCGTGGAGATTGGGGGATCAATCAACAAGATTATTATTGTCATCATTGGTTGTTTTTTTTCCCCTGAAAAATAGATCGTTAATATCGTTGTGGATAGCAAAATAATAATGTTAATCATGACAAAAAAAAGTTATGCCGATTTTTATGATCTTAATTATTTTACTAATTTTACGTAGACAGTTACGAATTAGAACACCATAGTTGAACTGTGCTGGATTTTGTTTGTTTGTTTGTTTGTTTTTTATCAAGAAGCACAAATGAACAGAAAAAATGATAATTAACGCGAAGAGGCTTATGATAAGAATTTTTTTAGCAATTCAACTTGGAAAAACATGGCATGAATGGCAAGGCTAGCCTGAATAAAAACTAAATCGCAAATCAACGTCCGCAACTTTTTTTCTACCAGCATCCACAGTCATTATCTCAACTCTTGTCAGGTGTTTGCTGTAGCATGATTTGCGCTGTCCCGACATAAAGGGTTCTTGGGCCTAACCCGAATTACCTTTGCCCCTTGGAGGTGCCACATAAGTCATGGTACTATCCCATGTAAGCTCTCTGGTCTTAAATTAATCAACATCAAGTCATGAGACCAAAATGCAGCTTTGACTTTTTCAAATGTTGTCAGCTGTTTTATTGTATATGTATCACACGTTTATTAAAATGGTGCGCGATTTGTTTTATAGTGGTTTAAAAAGTGACATCAGAGCAAATTAACTAGACGATCTACATCGGTCAAACTGGTATGAATCAAAATGCCAGTATATACCTGAGCCTTGGAAGAAAACCGGAGCTTTCTTGGATTTTTTAGTTATTTTAATTATAAACGGAGCAGAAGTAAACAAAAAAAAAAGAAACAACCTGTGGATTCAGAATAGTAAAAGTAGCACCAAAAAACATTCGCCTTAAATTTCATTCTTGGTTTCTCAATATATTATAAACTGAATAAAGAAGATAAAATAAAATATAAAAACAATAAAATCTTAACCTATTATTAGGACATTTTTTCTGGAGTGTGGTCACACATAATTTTACCTTGATTACAGCGTTTGGTTCCATCATGCAGGCAGGTGGAATGTTTGTCTGGTTTGCAGTTGACTGAACAGTCCTTCGAGAAATAATGCTTGTCACACTGGGACACTAAATCCACTACCAACCTTCAGAGGTAAAAATCGATTCATGTCTGTTTAATTGGTCAAATCAACGGCCAATCGATAATTATTTCTCTGTGTTCAGGAAGTTGACAGAGGATAGAATCTAATAGAATGAACTAACGACAAAGCTGTCAGAAGCAGCCAAGGTGCCCCCTCCGATGGATAGTAAAGGAAATCAAGTTGAGGACGAATGTGCTTCGAAACGTGTAGTACTTTATTCGCTTTCCGTTTCAGCAAAGTCATAACATTTCATATTTGAAGAAGAACTCTAAATAAAGGTTGTTCATTAATTTTATAGGTAAGAATTTCGCCCATTATCTGTAGATATAACAAAAAGAACTTCACTCGATGTTAAGGAGTCAAAGCTTTTAGACTAATTTAACACTGTGGTTGGCAATATTAATGAACAGCGTTCAGGCCATAGCAACATCGATTATTGCAAAGCGGATGCAGGTTTGCCAAAATGTTTCATGTAGAAAGCTACAGATATAAAAAAAACAATATGATTAGGCATTAATTAAATAAAACATTTTGGTTAATTCTAAACAATGTTATTGGGTTTTTTTCAGGGAGTTAAACGTGTTTTTAAAGATTTCCGTACCCGATCAAATAAGTTGTAGCTTAATATGTCTTCCTGAAAGTTGCTGCTCATCAGCTTCCATAGTTATTTCTTTTTCTGATTATTCTTTCGTTTTGTTGTTGTTTTTGTTGTTGTGGTTGTTGTTTTATGATTTCTGAGGGGTTGTTGTTGCTTTATCTTGATTTTAATGTTTATTATCTGTCGACCTCTTCAAAGTTTCCCTCAATGGAAACATGTGTTGCTATATATTCTATTCCTTTTTTTCACACACATGCCCTAAAGAACTTAATCCGCTTATCCCAATTATACGTTGTCATATGTTTGTTCTTAATTCTGCTCATCTTGAAATTCTTCATTTCTTGTTCTCGCTATATTAAAACTTTAAAAAAAAAATCTTGTAGAAAGCCTAATGTCGAGTGTTATCTGCTAGTTTAAAGCGCGTACCATTTTTAAACGAGTGTTGATTCAAAGCAAACTTAATTTGTCGTATTATTCTTCATTCCCTAATCCAACAGAATGTCCCCGATGAGATTTGTATCGACTGGGAAAAGTGAGGATGATTTAGGGCAGATTGTGCTGTTGTCTAATCACTGCTTTTATTTTTGTGATATTTGACACAAAATTGACACTTTGGTGTCATTGTACCTTTGTTATTTTGATAAAAGATGACGACGGGGAGAGAAGTGAGAAAATGTTTAATTGATGTTTTTCATAACGCTTTGTCTGTCGCCAATTTTTAGCAAGATAACAAAGATACAATGATATTATTTTAAATGTCAATTTTTGCGTGAATTAATCACACAACAAAATGAGTGATAGGACGATTGTAATGTAAATAACAGCAACATCAAAAATACAAGAACAACAGACAACAACAATAACAACAGCAAATACAACAAAAGAAAAATCAATAGAAAGCAAAATTGTAGTTTTCCTTTGTGTGTGTGTGTGTTCTTTTTGGACGTAGGCATGTAATTGTCTGTAGATCTTTAAATGTCTTTAAATGTCTTGAAACATCAAAAAAGGATGGGAAGGATAGTAGCAATATGAAAATATGTACTTACTGGTAATGTGTACTTACTGGTAATATGTACTTACTGATAGTTTGAATCATTTAGAACCACTCGTTTGAAGTCTGGATTTGCATCAAAAATGGGGTCCACCCAGTCAATAAAAACGTAAAAATCAGCAATGTCTTCACGGTCGAATGAACTCATTGTAGATATTTCATCAACTTCAAAAGTAATCGTAAGTCCTGCCTAAAAAAGATATTGGAAAACAAAATATTGTTTATGTGTAGTTGATATTCATACTTCTTGAATAACAGTTTATCAAAAACTAAATTTGAAATAGCGTATAGACAACATCCCTAACATACTTAATACTAAGACATCGTGAGAATTATAATGTTTTGAACAAAATGCCATCATCTACGCCCCCTGCATATTTAAATGCACAGACTACAACACCGACTTCATATACTAGCTGAATAGTACTGGACCTCAACCTTCATTCCATAAAAATGTAGAGCTTGAAAATCTAAACCGTCCAATAAAAGGAGACAATGCTTTCCAAGAAAAAAAAGTGAACAAAAGCATGTGCACATAAAATGTAAAATGTGCAAGTTTTAGAATAGAGTTGTATCTGCGAGAGATGAGTTTAATTCTATACAAGTTTCATGCTCAGCATTAGATATGGAGAGGCCTCAGCAAATGGAAGGCGTTGTCAACAGGCCGAACCATGTGGAATCACTTTCCCTGCATCCTCCATACAGCCCACGATCGAAATGCAGCCATTTATTGTTTTAGCTGTTTCTGAATGTCAATTGACACTTGCGAGAAATTAGTTTTCAAGATTGCAATGAAATTGAAACAACCAAGTGGAATTAATTTAAATCAAAGTCAATCGAAAAAGAGAAGTGACTGGTCAAGACCAAAATTTGCTGAATTGCATTAATCTGATTCACTTTCTTAAACAGAAGTCAGCTCAGTTGGGGGAAATGGGGCTTTAACAACAATGTGATCTTTTGAATAATGAACCAAATTATTTTTTTTTTAAAACACATACTATTTTCTTACACAATTCCTCACAATTCAAGTATTGTTCTGTGCATTACCTGTACATATGGCAAGGTGAAGGTGAAGAAATTAACGATTTTTTTGTCTGTGTTGCCAACCATGTCTCCAAATTCAAATGAATTGTTGTTGTACACTGGCTGTAAAGGTTGCTTCGGTGTGATATCGCAAGGCCTGAAATGTCGGAGGTGAAATAAAAGTGAGCTGTGGAAAACAGTTTTGCCCATTAGCAAAGGATTTCTCCCTCTATGCATAAAGACGAGATATATAGCAGGGTTCTCTCGTGATAATAAGTGACCTGACAGGACCATATTTCTTCTAAAAAATATATGAACATTATTATCATAGCAGATAATGAAAAGAAAACAACATACAAACGAACAAACAAAACACGTCAATAGCCGAATAAAGGGGTGAAATGCACAGTGGAAGAGGCGACGATATTCCAACTGTAAAATTTTGCGGATTTTCTAAATCAGTGTATTATTTTTTTTGTCGACGCTCGTTGCTTGAAATCCAAGATATTTCGAAATACCTGTAAACCATGTATAAATAGATACCTACATCATAAAAATGAAATATAGAAATGAGTAAATATGAACCTTGGCATATCACTTGTTCATAGTCATCACTATCCCATGATTATTTTACAATGGCCGATCATAGTCAACATTCTAGCTTATAACCACACAGACCGCCTGTGAGCATACTTTTTTTTTCAGAGTCAAGGTTACCTTATCTACAACAAGGGAGACCTCTGAGCTTGCCAACCACGCCAGCCACGCTCGTGATTGCCTGACTCCTCTCATTTAAGTGAGTTGTGATGACCACTAAGCCATCAACGCCATTAAATCATACAATTATATCGGAAGGTTAAAAGGGCAAATCGTTTGAATGCCTTTCAATGTGATCAGTGTATCATTAACTGGTTTTCTTAAACATTCACTAATAGGGAACGACACTCACAAGAAATGACAATATCAATGACAGTGTTTCTCCGTTTCATCAAACCAAAATCTTTAAAGTCTCAATGAATATGAATTTAAAAGCAATCGAGAGAAATAACATTATTATTCAATCTCCAACTCTATATTTCTTCATGCTTATACAGTCTGAAATATGAGTGGACTTTTCCAATAGTTAATATTTTCATGCCAAGCTGGAATGCTTGTATGGCATCATATGAACATAGTTTGCTTTCATAAGTATAACATGCAGACTTTGCCATACACTAGAAAGTTACTAGTTCTCAAGTATTGATAAAATCTGTAAGCATCATTTTCATTTTCAATTCTGCATAATTTTTGACAAAATGCATCGAAGGTTGTAGTGCGTCAATTTTTTTCTTTTAGTGAATTCTTTTTAAAGGTTTGAATAAATCATCCATGAGGGTTGTCATGGTACAGAAACATAAATAAAAAATAAAAGCAATACATTTGAGAAGTGGGTGTGCTGCAGAGCCCCGTCCCCACCCGTCCTTTTTTTCCCACCTAGGAAAAAAAGGCGTCTTTCTTTAAAATTCCATCGACAGCAAGGAAACTAGCAATGCTCGTAAAAAACATTGAGTTGAGTGTCTGTACGTGTGTGTCTGTGTGTGTGCGCGCGCACGTGTGTGTGTGTGTGTGTGTGTGTGTGTATGCGTGTGTGTGTGTGAGTGTGTGTGTGTGTTTCTGCCATGTTCACTGTAGTTTGAATTGCAAGCATGCGGCTATGTTAAAATGACTTGTAAGTTCATTTTTTTTTCTTATTTTATCCTAAATATATGCATCAGGTGAAGTTAATAATACAATCGCTTATTGAAATTGAGCTTTTGATAAGATTCTCCTGATGTACCAATTTCCACAACAGCTGCGTTGGTAGGGATGGCGGAGTATTCCCTCTGGTTTACAAACCAACAAGAATGTCAAATATGCTTGGCATAGTTTCCAAGGGACCTACGATTGATTACGTAACTTGGCAAAATAATTATTTCTTGTTCTTAATTTTTGTGGCATTTTGATATGAGCTTTTAACTAAGCTGCGATGGTCAGTTTTAAGCCTGAGAAAAAGTATATCGGATAACGTTGTTGTTCTTTTAACTTAATTTTTTAAAGATAATTTGTTTTCCAATTTTATGTATTCTGAAGACTTGACCAATGCCGGAAACTTAAGCTAACCAGAAAATGTTTCTGATATATAATCATTTAACCATTTTCTTCAGTTAAACAGAATGATCCAGGGATTCGCACAAACTTTAATGATTTGTTAATATTAAAATTTGACTTCAGAGCTAATATTATTATAATTCTTACATTTGAAAAGTCTTCAAAAAGGGCTTTTATCTGACTATGAATGTGGCTAGAAGTCAAGTTTTCACAAGTGATACCCATCTCACTACCTAGGAACCATAGTATAAGACATATCTTTTTTAATCATGTCAAAAGGCTTAGAGATAAATCCCATGCTCTCAAGTTAGAATCTAACTTAAACCTCACACATTGCTACGAGTTGCTATGTCCCTCTTTGAGTTGAATTTTCTTGTCAAAACAATCAGCAAAACTTTGTGTTCCAAAATAACAATTTCCCGTACTAACGTTTGAGAGACTTTAGACGTGGCACAGTAGGTCAAAAGGACGTCACACATGTCAGCAGAGCAGGACCCGGCAGACTTCCCAGGCTGGTCACAGCACTGCCCGTCCTTGGTGGTACCGTCAGGGTTGGAGAAACTCACAAGCTTGAAGGCAACTTTCATATTATGCTTTCCTCCTGTTATCTGTGTGTTCTTAGTACGTAAAACAACATGCTTCCATTACAACCAGAAAAATCATGTTAAAAGAAAAAGAACAACTCCCTTTAAAAAATACTATCAAAACAACAGCAACGACCAAAGAATACAAAAAAAGCAAACAATCAACATCATAAATAAACTGCACAAATCAAAATATCATCTATTGCTCTCTAAGTTCTTGCAATAGGAAAGATTGAGTTTGTAAGATACTTTATTGTTTATTTTTTGTTTATTTGAGGTTTTAGGATCCCACGACACACGATGGTCATATAGGAGCCCAGAAGAAAGTAAGATGAAAGAATTAGTCAAAATAGGGAACAGATCAAACCACAAACAGCAGAGGGATGATTTACACTAAATAATAAATATCACCACTCAAAAGACATACCAACAAGAGATGATTTACAATGACAAAAAATATCACCCCTCCTTACAAAAATAAGCAACAGCCATCACATATAACAGCATTATGGAACAGGAAGAACCAAGATCTTTTAATCACCTTTGTGTACAAAAGTACTCAGTACGTTTAACTTGTGACCCTGCAGTCATGTACCAAAAGGCATGAAATAAGGGGAGAGCATTGAGTTGCAAACAAGACAACAAAAACAGGACATTACAGAAAAGGGGGGAAAGTAAGACGATAGCTTCGGTGTAAAAGAAAAGAAACAGAAGTAGAAGAGCATAAGAGGGACACCCACTATCTAGCTTTTTTTTTCTCCATTTCAATAACAACGGAAAATTTTGGTTCGGCCTCAAACTAAAATGCATTTTCATCTCTGGAATAAACCACTAGGTAGTTTGTGTTTATGTTTTTGTGTGTAAAAAGGGATGATTTAAAATACGATATAAAAACGTTGAAACAATAATCACAATTGTCCAGCGACTTCAAAAATAAATTCTAATTTTGGAAAGCAAGACAGTTCACTTGAAAATCCCTATTGCAGAGTTCTTAGAAATCTCCTTTTGCATTTAGTACCATTTCTTCACAGTGTAAACCAATGAATGGTTTTTACATTAAAAAAGTATTTTCAGAATTTAATACTTCTTTTTACACATTGAATTCCAAAGTGTGACAGTGCTTACTCCCAGTGTGGAAAGGGAGGTGGCGGAGAAAAGGGTTCGAGGCTGAAATAGAAAATACTGTTAAAGAGGTATGAAGACACAAATGAAAAGACAATGTGTTAGAGGGAAATGGAGATGGAGAGAGAGAGAGAGAGAGAGGGAGAGAGAGAGGAAGAGAGAAAGAGAGGGTGGGAGAGCATGAGAAAGAGAGAGATGGGGAGAGAGTAAGAAAAGGAGAGAGAGAGATGTGGAGAGAGAGAAAGAGAAAGGGAAAGAGGTGGAGAGAGGCAGTGAGAAAGACAGAGTGAGAGAGAGAGAGAGAGAGAGAGAGAGAGAGAGAGAGAGAGAGAGGGAGAGAGAGAGAGAAAGAGAGAGAGGGAGAGAGAGAGAGAGAGAGAGAGAGAGAGAGAGAGAGAGAGAGAGAGAGAG